>PYUH01000238.1:147794-158234 GCA_016808085.1 Suaeda aralocaspica | reverse complement strand
AAAAAAAAAAAACTCCAAAAAAAAAAAAAACAAAACAAAACAAAAAACTAAATGTTCATCAAAATGAAATGAAAACAACCCAAATTCAAATTCAACCCTAACATAGAAACAAAAAAAATCAAAACACCAAATCCTCATCTAACAATAAATCAAGGAAAAAAAAATAAAACCCAATTTCACAATTGAACTTAAAAAAAAAAAAAATCACTGATCACTCATCAGCGAGACTTAATAAAAATAATGGGGTCGGCTGCATGAATCAATATTCATCTCATATAATCATGGAATGGACAAGGTACTATCAAAATCCATTGATTATTAGAAGAAAAAAAAAAAACAATCAATTGATCAAACAAAAAAATCATACCAAATCCTAATTTACAAAAATAATAATAATAATAATAAAACATCCCTCATCAATTAAATCAGGATCGCATGAACCAATACTCATGTCATCCACAAAAAATGCTTTCCCTCGACAATTAATTTAATAAAATTAAAAAATTAAGAATTCAAAGCAAACTATATATATATTGTTTTTTGAATCACCTTAGCATCAAGAGCCAGAGCATTATGCTGAACAAAGCGATAAAGGCCATGACGAACAGCGACACGAGCAAGTTTCTCAGTACTAATATTAGCAGCACGTAGCAAAGACAATATCCCTTGATCAACAGTCGGGTAAGCTAAGTATACGAAGTTTGCAAAGGCGAGTCCTAAAACCGCATCACCAACGAATTCGAGTCGTTGATAAGAAGGTGACTCAATGCATGATGAATGAGTTAATGCTTCTTCTAATAGTTTTTTGTTTTTGAATGTGTACTTTAGCATTCTTTCTACTGATGCTAATGACTTACTTGTTGTCATGGTCGGTCCTACGTCGTCGTTTTGATCGTATGAAGAAATTGACATTTTTTTTTTTGGAGAGTTTTATGATTATGATGAGGTAAATTAAGGAGGAAAGAAAAAGATTTATTTGAGGATGAGGATGATGATGATGATGATGATGAGATGAATGAGTTTTGTGACAGAAAAGATTGAGGTGAGAAAAAACTGTGATTAGTTGTTGAGTTAAGTTGAGTCAACGGTGGGGTCCACCAATGTGGACAGGAAAGGGGAGGGAGGAACTATGGAAGGAAAGAGTAATAATAGTTTATGGTTTTAAAGTTGGGTTAGGGGCAATTGGAAACTTCTAACTTTGGTGGGTGATTTAATTAGGAGTGGATCGGGCAAATTATTTCCCCTACTTATTTTAATTATTGTGTTGATATTTATTGATAAAAACCAATATGACAATGAGGGGTAACTCAAGTAGTAAAAGCTTCTCTTTCTGTTCCAGGAGATTATGAGATTGATTCTCATCCGCGCCCTTGTTAAGCAGTACTTTCTTGAAAATAAAACATTTTTTTTAATTCTGATTCGGCTTTTAAAATTAAAGTTGATTGTAAGTTGATATCATACACGCCTTAATAGAGAAACAAATACTCTGTAGTTTTTTTTGCGTAAATAAGATAAGAGATACAACCGATCATATATTATGATGAGAGTGAAACTAACATCAACTAAAGTCAAATAATGACGTATCAAACATATTTCTCATAGTAATAGCAAAAGTACTTAATATTCAGTTTCAACACATCAGTAAAGTTTGTTCAAATTAGAGTACTTTTTTAAAATTCTCTGCGTTTCAAAATAGATACGACAAATTAAGTTACAATGACTCCCAGCTAAAAGAGATAGAAATGGATGGTATCTTACAAAGAAAATAAACAATTGTGGCATCTAATTTAAAACATCCATTTTAAAAAATTATTGCATCTAATTTGAGATGGTAGTACTAGTCGTGATAAAATTACAATCCAATTACTAATGTAAGTTGTGTGTGCATCAATTTATCACTTTCCCATCTTCTCTTGTGTTTAGTGTATTCATCGGATTAATTTCTTTTGCACATACTGAAACACCTTGATACACTTGAATGTATCATATAAAATTACCAAAAATACAACTTTAAACTAAATTTAATTCGAAATATATACAAAAATGTAAAATGTATAAACCATCATTCTATCCCTTAAAGCTGTTCATATTTATCTAAAAAAGAAAGACTGCTACTGCAGATGAAGTTTCCGAATACATGAAAGAAGCTAAATTTACTGCTAAGCTTGAATAAAAAGGTTGAATCTGTCATTAATTTCTAATTCACCAGCATATGTTCAAAACCAGCTCCCGGTTGGAATGCCACTCGAGGTCCTCCAACATTGTGAAGCAGCTGTTGAAGCCATTTTCTTGTTGTTGGATCTTCCTGAAATCACAACCATGAAATGCATGAGATTTTTTCAAAGAGAATTTCGGTTCAAAGAAATCAAGTTAAGCCATCATGAGTGCAAAACTCAAAATCATAGTTGGTGAATCCATAACACCAAAAATTTGGCTGCAACAGATTGCCCGACACATGGTTAGCCAGAATACAAGAGCAACATACATGTATGTCTAATTTGTTAAAAGGGCCAACATGATGGACATCATGCCACAACACTGGAAATGAGTCTAATTGGATGCAGTAAGATACACACATCGTAAAGATAAATGAAGGAAGCTAGTCATATAATTCAAATGAACATTAAAGAAGTGAAAGTCTTTGCAGCAAAGCGCTCTAGATTTTATTCAACCAGTTTCTGTAAAACCATCATGCCATACTCAACAATACAGCTAAAATATACTCAAAGCATTCATCATCGAGGGGGAAAAAAATGAAACATATACCTTGAGGATTAAGGACAAAGTTCAGTTTCTTATTTTGAATTCAGGTTCTTCATGTTTGCTCATTTTGGTCATAAGAAATTGCCAGCTCAAGAGCCAAACATGTTAAACACACTTCTAAATGGCCCACAGAAGGCATAATTAGAAAGAGCCTACACAAACTTCATAATCATTTCCCAGATGACCCCAAAAACATCTAAGATTTCACCTCCTAGTTTAAACACTTTATCACAACAAGAACAATGTCACATAAAAACTACAAACCAAGGACAGATGGAACTTACACGAAGGCAACTAGCAAAGGTGGCATCCCTCAGCATATCTGGCAGACAGCTTCTCAGAGCATCACAAGCTCTGCAATAAAAATCAAAGTTTCCAGAAATAAATGTATAAACAAAACCACAGCTAAAGAGGAAAACTACGACAACAAGCACTTCACCAACCTTGGATTGTCGGAAAGACGGAGATAGCATCTGATAATATGTTTCAGCAGTCGCGAGGATGGCTGCTCAGCCAGTGCAGCAACCATGTTGGCCAGGACTCTTCCAACAGCAAAAAAGCGCTCTGCAGTAGTACATATGTAATCCAAGCCCACATCATCCAAAAGAATCTTTTGAACTATAAAGGTAGCTACCTGTCAACAGCCAGACATCTCAAAATTTTTAGGTAAGGTAATTAAAGAACAGATACACAGATAGCTTAGGGGCAAACAAACTACTCCCTCTATCCCTAAAAGATTGCTAGGTTTTCCCCAAAGAAATGGCTAAAGGTTACATTTTGCGCAATTCCTACAAGATTGCTGTATATCCTTTTTAAAGACAGATCACTCTAACCTTATTCCCTACGACACTACCACACATGCTTAAAGACAGATCTACCTGTCCATCCAATACATCTCTTGAACAAAGTAAAAATTTGTAACAATCTTTACGGGACAGAGGAAGTAGCATCATAATCATCAAGATAAGACTTAATTTCCATGTTTACTTTAAAGTTAAACTATATAGTAAGGTATAAAGAAGAGAGGATTAAAAATTTAAAACAGAAAGACAAACAAGAGAAAACATCGAAGATAAGAAGGAAGGTGACTATAAATGGGGACGGAAACTTACAGTTTTGGATAGTTCACTCCCCATCTCCATGGTACGAAGACACAATGGAATTATCTCTGTTGAAAGAAGGAAACTGATGACTTCTGTATCATCAACCTGAAAACAAAACTCCTCAGATCAGAAAATTACATTTAAAAGAGCTAATCTTACTAAAAAAATGCTAAGGCACTATTTGGATGGTAGGAATGAGAAAAGGTAAAGGAAAGAGGAAAATGTGCCCTGATTCCAGTAGTTGTGTTTTTTTGGTGTTTCCAACATTTTACGCATAGCCATATTGTGAAATCATTTGAAGCTTTAACTCAATTTGCAAACAAGAACTTCTGTATATACAATTAAAAGTAATGGGATGTCTGTGGACATTCCAAAGTCATCAGAAACCCGAATGAGAAGAGAGAGAGAAGAATATTAATGAAAGAGGGTAGAGGAGAGAGAAGGTGATCATAGTCTTATCAAGTAGTCGTCTCCGTGGTGATTGAGTTTGGCGGTGAATGGGTGAAAGGATGAAAATGGTGAGGGTTAGGAGTATGGGTGGTGACAATGAAAAGAGAGACATTGAGGCAAAGGAAGACAAAATCAATAATGGGTAATAGGGTGGTATAGTTCTCTCTTGTTTCCTTCATTCTCTTCCAAATTCTGTTCTTCTTTTTAAAGTGTACATTCATAATCATTATTCATTTCCTAGCAAAACCCAAATGTGAAAAACAATGCAAGCCAGAGGGAGAGTATTTTGTTATCAATTTATCATATATTGACTAGATGCATTTCAATGCTACAATAAAATGAAGATTTTAGCATCTAATCAAGATTGTAAGTTGAGCTTCTTCTAGAAGAAGAATGTGCAAGAAATAAGATTCAACAAGCAACCTAACCTACTGTGCCCTCCCAGAAAACTGATCAAACTTATTTTCCAAAAGCAATAGCAAGTAAAATCAGAGAAAAGACTACAGCAAGATACATACCTTTACCAAAGCACCAATGACACCCAAGCTAGTTAGTCGCAAGTACTCAAAAGGCCGGGACTTGCTTGTTGTATTCAGGAAAGGATACAGATACAGAGGAATGTGAGCTGCAAAGAAAATGATTTGCTGAGGACAAATGAGTTAACAGATTAAACATTGTAGAAACATGCTTCACATATATTTCAGCAAGACAATAGACATAACTCATCCATATGGAAAACTTTGTCTCCTATGGGCACAAACACTAATAGATGGATGGAAGGGCAGAGTTGATCACTGAATATGTGTCATGGTAATCAATAGCTCCAAAACAAAAGGCTTACTTTAGAGATATATATAACCTTAATTACTAAGAGAGAGCGAGATCTATAATCTAAATACACCATGCATTTGAAAAACACTTAACACATTAATGGTGTGGAACCATATGAGACTCAAGTTGTATGCACTTCGATAGTAACCTTTATCAGGGTAAAGCTAAACACTTGACAGTTAGGTCATGCAGAGCATAATCTTTAAAATCAACTTTCTTTCGTGAATAGAAAAACATAATTCCACCTATAAGAAAAGAAAATGAGTTACATAGTTTCTTGGATTGCCATGCACATAAAATAATTCAAAATTTGACGTCAATGATCTCGAAAAATGACAACCATTATGCAAATTCATAATGCACTTGTCTATTGTCATGGAACAAATTGCTCATAAAATGAAGGATTTAGATGGAACTTGAGAGGAGCAAACTATACTCCAACAGAGGATTACTAGAGAATTACAATTTGATGTAAAATCTTTGCTCAGTATAAAAGCAATATCAGTTGACGGACATGGAAAAATGATCAAGAAAAAAAAAAGATACGGTCCCAAATTGAATCCCTGGCAGCTGAGTATTGAGGACACTAGTAATCCCAAGCACACAGGATGTAAACTGAAAAATGATCTTACATCCTCATGGTGAAAGAGGGAAGAAGGACGAGGAAAGTGGAAACTGAAACTGCTTCTCAGCTCATGTCACATTCCTTAGATCCTGGCTGAAGCATGAGCTAGACAATTCGACCACACTTAAAGTTCTACAGCAAAGTTTACTTCAACTAAAGGCCAATAAAAAGATTTTTCCAAAGGAATGCATAAAAGGAAGCAAGTATGAACTATGAAGGGAAATTGAGTTGATAATGATTGTAGAGGTTTGGTCAAGGTGAGAGAAAGAAACAACAATATGTAGTTAAATTATTCATATCGAAGATAACATGTAACACCAGACCACCCTTGAATCAAGTATAACTTGGCCACTGTATTTTATTTCTTCTTTCTATGATTGACATGAACATATTCTATAACAATTAAGATAATCTTTTCCAACCAGAACGTTTCAAACTCAAACACACAAGAATCTTTCCCAATTAGGCATTTACACAAGAAAATGCTTGGTGAAAGATGAAACTGCATTCATGAAAGAAAGAAAAGCCTTATAATGTGCATTAATTCAGGGAACTCACCATTTAAGAATAGCATCCGGGTGTCGGGGTGAGATGCTACACACTACATAAAATAAACAAATATTTGTCATTACTTGGTGAAATATTCAGACTTAAGAATTACATAAGAAAGCACATATATGTAACACCTTTCATACGCAAGCAATGTACGAATAAAGGCTGAATCAGTTAATATAATCCTGTCACTAGAATTTGATTTCTAATTTTTAATACCAAATATACTTTCCACCTTAAACATTTCAAACCTACTTGCGAAGATTTATAGCTACTTTTGGTTTCCTGACCAGATACAGAATATTGTGACATTAACAAATAAACAGAACAAGATGAAGGAGGCAGTAGCTACAACCATCGGAACGAAGAAGATTGTATAACTCATTTAGAATATTAAATTTCAATTGCTTAAATGTTGTGAGTCATTTAAAGATAATCCCCTTCTGAGACTAACAGATTGAAGAATAACTCAAGGCAAAAACTTAAAACGGACAAGTATCGTAAAAGGGTGACAAATGGATTTTTAAAACCTTGGGTGATATATTTTGCAAATTAAACACAATGTATTGAAAAAAATAGTAATCCAAAGCGATACATCCATAGTGAAGCACAATGCATTCAGGAATAAGATTATTCTTCTCTTGACATAAAACTAAAGCAGACACACTAGATCTTGGTAAAACCACAAAAATTGAAAGAGCATTAGAGATAATAACAGCTGGAGTGACATTATGTTATATATACACTTCACCTTATATGTTGCTCTAAAAATCAGAAAACTATTGTAAATCAACCACAGATATATAAAATTAATAACGAATGTGTAAGGGGACAATCAAAGATATAAAAATTCAACATTTGCTTCTAACAATGATCCAAAGAACAGATCAAAAAATGTCTCCAATAGGCAGCAAGCCAAATTATTATAAATTGGAAAGAAAAAGAATTAAAGATGCAATGGTAAATAAATTAAACAAAAGATTCAACCTGCAACAGAGCAAGAGCGTTGCAGACACGGTTTGATTGTCCTGGAGTTAGGGTAGGTGGAGAAAGCACTTGATAAATAGACACAATCTCCTGCAACCAATACACATCAATGTCAACATAACTTTCAGCTTTTCCAAATAACTAAATCTTGAAAATTTGTAATACTCAGTCTCCACCCTGAACTAAAAAGTAACAACAATCAAGGTTACAACTTACAAGATCCATTTGACAACATGTTTGCAAGATGGTGACCAATGGTTTATTGAGTGAAATCTTTCTAAACTTTCAAGCTTTCATTAAATTAATTTGTATAACTGCAGCTTTTCTACAGAAATTATTTTTTTTAAAGGAAGAACAAAGCTAGTTTTGCAGACAGAAGATGGAGAAAGAAGAATGATGCAACAGCACAATTGCCGCTTACATGACACAGCCAGCCAGCCAGCAACTATTTGTTCTTCTGAAACTTAAGTTTGGCTTTGTGACAGATTATGGCTAAGAATATCAGTGACATAATCACCTATATGAGTTATCTCTACCTTTTATGTTGAATTACCCGACAACTAATAACTCCTCTTACCAATCTCAACCACCCCTAATCCTTCCCTTCCTTGATCCCTACGACTCACGAAAACGATCAGTGCAGGTTCATGTGAAAAGTGTGTGCCTTTTAGCAACTTTCAAAGTTTTTAATATTCAAATAGCAATTCACATCTATTATAAATCAATCCATCAAACGCACTCCCAGAAACACACCAAAACACAAAATTCCAAATGGACCAAAACCAATCATACAACCCAAATAACAACTCCCTTGATGCACTTGCAGTTATAACACTAATTGCAAAATCATGTTTTCATAACTCTACTTCACACCAAGTTACCCAACTTTCAAAAAACAGCTAAATCAATTTCTATGAAAAAGAGACCAATCATCTTTTTATAACTCCATTTCACACTAAAATACCAAAATTTCTGAAAACAAGCGAATCAACTCCTTCAAAACATGGAAAAACATCCCTTCACAACTCCATTTAACACAAATTTACTCCAGTTTTGAAAACAGTTAAATCAAATCCTACAAACCGAAGACAAACCATCCATCTATAACCCCATTAAAAGCAAATCAACTGCGACGAATCAAGGACACATCATTCTTCTATAACTCAATTTTCACAATAAACCAACAAACTTTCTAGAAACAGCTCAATCAACTCTGACAAAACGAGTACAGATGATTCATTCATAACACCATTTCACACCAGAATACCCGAATTCCTTAAACAAACTCCTATAAAACGACAAATTCATCCTATTATAACTCCATTTCACACCAAATTACTCAAATTTCAGAAATAAAGCTGAATCAATTCATATTAGTAAACAAAAAATCAACCTCTGATAAACTCCAATTCACTCAAATTTCTGATAACATCTAAATCAAACTCTACGAAACAAATACAACTTTTAAACATTCTAAAATTTCACAAAAATAAATAAAAATCACAGTAAATTCAATTTAAAATAACATTATAATTTTATTCTATGTTTCCTCAATTACACGCAAAATTGATGAAATTAATTACCTGTAAAAGAGCAGCAATAGTTCCGAAAGAATTCCACAACAAAGGCGCCAAATCTTGAAACAATTCTCTTTTCTAAACATTCAAAAATCAAAATTATAAACAAAAAAACCTAAATTAAAAGAGGAAAGAAAAAAAAAAAAAAGAAAATACCTTGGAAAGTTCGAGAAGAGCGTTTTCACGGCGGTCAGGATTACTGAGGTCAAGCACGAGAAGTTCAGCTGATTGCATTTTCCGATCAACGTTAGGGTTTGCAGATGACGCGCCACCTCCAACGCCACCACCGCCGCCGGGCCCAGGCCCGTATGCTGCGGCGTTTAAGGAGAGTGATTGTGGAAGGTTTGCCATTGTTTGGTTTTTTTGATGGTCAAATATTAATTACTACTAATTAAAGTTTAATGTGGTATGTAGTGTTATTTTTTTGAAACAATTAGTACATGAATGCAAGGAGGCACATATGAGATGGGAGGTGTTGGGGTTTAGTGTATATATAGTGATGTACGTGTTTGCATGAATTGTATGTTTCGATGTTAAATGGCGTTTTTATACGAGGGTGAGAATCGTGAGGGTTGTTAGAGTCTTAGGGATAGTTTCCTTATTTCATAGAAATTATAGGAGGGAAAGTGATGAGAGTTGTTGTCAAGGGCGGTTAAAATTGCATAAAAGTTGAAGTGTGTAAAGCAATTGATCATTTGAGCAGTTGAGCAAATGAGCATTTAAAGCAATTTCTAAAACAAAGAGGGCTTTTCATGTGACAAGAACAACAAGTGTGCAAAACTTGGTTATATGTACAACAAATGGTTCATTTAAATAGCATAACGCCTGAGTTGTTTCAAAATGAAAGTCGGTGTTCTTGGGCGCAAGAGTTGCATAAAGGTTGGGTCGTGTATAAAACAAACTTTTCGACTGAATAGTGGATTACCTATGGTGTTGTAAAAATGAAACTCATTGTTTACAAGAGACAAATGTTGGGACATTCGTATAGGAATTAGGAAATAATCTATTTCAATAGTAATGCACCTAAGGCATTATATAAAGAATTGTATTATTTATACGAGTCAAGGATGATACTTTGGCGTTTTAAATTGAAAGTCATTATTTTAAGGCAGCAAGGGTTATATAAACATTAGACTACATGTAAAACAAACTATTTATTTGGATGATACTTTCTAGAACACCTTAAGACATTCTAATTTAGATGTATTGATACGGGCATGCGGCAATGGTAAAGTTTTTTTTTTTTTTTTTGTAATTTCTTGAAAAAACATAGGCTTTGTAAGATGTAGAGAATTTGGTAATTTGAAAGGTTAGTTTACTCATAATCACAAGATTGTCATTCCATAAACAACTTTTCACTCTATATATAATGACAAACTAGTATTTTCATTTACCAAAAAACAAATGGAATGACAATATTATTTAGATGTATTGATGCGGGCATGCGGCAATGGTAATTTTTTTTTTTTTTTGTAATTTCTTGAAAAAACATATGCTTTGTAAGATGTAGAGAATTTGGTAATTTGAAAGGTTATTTTACTCATAATCACAA
>PYUH01000238.1:119759-147542 GCA_016808085.1 Suaeda aralocaspica | reverse complement strand
TAATTTCTTGAAAAAACATAGGCTTTGTAAGATGTAGAGAATTTGGTAATTTGAAAGGTTAGTTTACTCATAATCACAAGATTGTCATTCCATAAACAACTTTTCACTCTATATATAATGACAAACTAGTATTTTCATTTACCAAAAAACAAATGGAATGACAATATTATTTAGATGTATTGATGCGGGCATGCGGCAATGGTAATTTTTTTTTTTTTTTGTAATTTCTTGAAAAAACATATGCTTTGTAAGATGTAGAGAATTTGGTAATTTGAAAGGTTATTTTACTCATAATCACAATATTGTCATTCCATAAACAACTTTCTACTCTCTATAAAATGACAAAATAGTATTTTCATTTACCAAAAAACAAAATGGAATGACAATATTGTGATTGAGATACTAGTTAAAAAGTAAGCGGAGTAAATATTGGCAAAGATAGATGTCTATTAATATTATTTTACCTTTTTACATGCACACATTATATATTAAGTTGTATCTTGATGGAGAAACTTTAATTTTCTTTATTTTCTTACTTGATTTTCAAAGTCATTTTCTTTTTTTGGTCTTTTCCTTAATGTGAGTATGTTGAAACCAATACCAAACAAGATTATTACTAAATACATAAAGTGATCAAGAGGTACCTCAAGTGGTTGAAGCCTCTCTCTCATTCAACAGATCCTGAGATCAATTGTCATTACCTTATGCCCTTATAGCTTCAATCCATCAAAACAACAAAAACTATTATATACATAATTGTAATGTTAAGGTCGCGGTTTATAAATTAACAATAAAAATTGATCATTATCTACGAACTTTAAAATACCAATTTCAGTTGCTTGTTTTTTGAAAAAAAATGTATAAAATGTGATTACTCGTAATGTATTTTGTATAATCTTCCTATGGAAAGGAAAAAGCCCAATTATCATGTGTCTTAATATCTATGTGTTTTACCATTTCTGATGACCATCTTGACCGTGAAGGGCCACTCATAGACCTTCATCTCGGGGCATATCTGAACCTGCAAGGTGGATTCCGAGCCTCGAGATAGAAAGGAAAGCCCAATCATCATGTATCTTCATATCTAGTACGTATGCGTCGTTTAGAGTAATATTCACGTCATCATTATGATCATTTTGTTGTTAAGGAATATAAAAACATACACTATTTGTTCTTAATTCAATAATATAAAATCATAAATTATGGACATGAGACATGGCAATATGACATTATGACAATGCAATTACTCTCATCCAAACTTACAATGCCGAAGTATTTTGGATGAGTAAGTATGATAAAAGACTAAGGGTCTGTTTACTTCAGTTGAAAACAACTTAACTGAATTGAACTGAATTGAGCTGAGCTGAACTGAACTGAAAGTTTTTTATGAAGGATTAATGAATAGAAAAATAAGAGAAGAGCTGAACTGAACTGAACTGAACTGAGCTGAACTGAACTGAACGGATTTTAAGCTGAAGTAAACGGACACTAAAGCTCATTCTCTTCATCTTATTTTTACTTATTTTCAGCAAAAATAAATTTAGTTCATCAAAAATAAGTTTAGTTCAGTAAAAATAAGTTCAAATAAATTCAGTTCAACAAAAATAAGTTCAGATCAACAAAAATAAATTCAATTTAGCAAAAATAAGTTCAGATCAGCAAAGGGCATGTCGGTGGACTTGTAAATCCATTGTTAGGGCAAAATGGTAATTTCACTGCACAATAATAATAATAATAATAATAATAATAATAATAATAATAATAATAATAATAATAATAATAATAATAAGCTAAGCGTGTTAAGTATGAGGCTCGTTTCAATGCGATTGGGTATGGTTTCATCCTTTTTCTTGTCTTCGGTGGAAGAGTTGGGGACGTATGTTGTTGGGTACTTGGGTTGCTGAAACGGGTGCAGAATTTCTCAAGAGCTCAGGATGTTGGAGCACGTGAAACTGTTCATATCTTCACACGAATTGAGATTCGCAATAGCTAGAAGGGTGATGCCCAGATTGTATCTCGGCTCCCCACTAATTTCTTTTAAATTATATGATGTTGTATGTTTTTGATGATAATAATAATAATAATAATAATAATAGTAATAATAATAACACTCACTCTATTACTATTTTATCAGTAAAATTACTAGATGATCATTTATCATTCTTCATGAGATACTTCACTTGTTTATGCATAGATTCAATGTATCAACCACTTTTTTAGTCTGAAAGTTGTTGTATACTACATTATCAATTTATCACATATATATTCCAATTTTCTAAAGCGTTCACATATATCATTAAGAAAGTGAAAAAGAAATTAAAAATTAAATAATTAAGGTAAAACAATGTTGCTTCATATATACTTAAATCTATCGATTGTTAGTACTTACTAACACTAAGAGCATGTTAAGCCCTAAGTCTTAAGACTTGGAGTGATATTATCAAATTGAGTTTCAAGACTTGGGATTAAAACTTGTCCCATTTTTCTTTAAAGATTTCAACTAAGTCTCAAATTGAGTGTTGAAATTTCAAGACTCAACTTACCACTTGAGATTGGGACTAACTCAAATTTTATTTATCTTTGTTATTAATATTATTATTATATAATAAATATAAAAAGATAAAATAAAAAACAATATTTCATATATTTGAGTCTTAAGGGCTAAAGTGATAAATTTGATCAAGTCTTAATGAGTTTTAAGAAAAAATTTGATGACATCATTTTCAATAGGACCACAAAAAAACGATGTCACCCTTAGACTAAACATGCTCTAAGGCTCTGTTCTCCTCAACTTAATTTTTGCTGATTTGAACTTATTTTTGCTGAACTGAACTTATTTTTACTTATCTGAACTTATTTTTGCTGAACTGAACTTATTTTTGCTGAAATCATTAACAATTCATTAAGGATTGAAACTGATTTTTGCTGAACTGAACTTATTTTTGCTGATCTGAATTATTTTTGCTGAACTGAACTTATTTTTGCTGAAAATAAGTAAAAATAAGACAAGGAGAACAAGACCTAAGTACAGTAAAAATGTCATAAAATTATCAGTATATATAAGTGTATAGCTTCACAATAATAATAAAATAGGTATAACTAATATAATGCTTGTGTTATGTATACAAATTGCTAATATTGAAAGTAGAAAAAACTGTTTGAGTATTTATCATCTTGATTATTGTTCAAAATAAGATTTGTAAATTAGTTATATTTTTCAAATTATTATAAATTATATAATTAATCAGAATATGAATATAAAAAAAATCAAATATTGAGATATATATTGATACAATACTTACATATCACTTCATTATTAGTAATAATTGTTCTTCTACTTTAAAATTTATTGATGTAATTTAATAATTTATATAAAACTACGTAGTAAAATAACTTTATTATATAAAATTTTATAAAATACTATATTATAATTGGCCATAAGTTAGTTATTTAATTTGTAACACAATTTAACAGCATAATTTATTTTTTTCCCATTTTACCAATTTCTTTCTTAATCTTCTTACCCTTTTAAATTAAACACATTCTTAGAAAATTTTATAATAATGCTAAGATTATTTAAAAAAAAAAAAAAATTCTCTTTTACTTTAAGTGTGCATGCACAAAAGTAAATTTAAAGATGTGATAGGTTTGCAGAGTTATTTTATCATATAGTAGTTGTTATTTCTTAAGTATTTTTTTAAATGATTAGATCTTATAGTTTAAAGTAAAAAATGTACGAGTATATTAGATGGCCTAATCGAAAAACAAGATATAAACTCTGTTTTTTCGTAAGGTAGGGATGATACTCAATTCCAGAATATGAACCGAAGAGGCTTTAACTAACTAAGCTTTCCTCGCTCTCATACACTATAATTTGTAATAATTACAGATTAAAATTAAAAAGAAATCTAACAAATTAAAACTTTATTTTAAATAAACTTAAGCAAATATAAACAGAACATATTTTGTTTAATAATAAAAAGGAAAAATTTATGGGAATAATCCACCTTTTGGACTTTCGCTCATTTTAGTCCCACCTTTAGATTATCTAGTTATAATCCAACCTTTGCAACCTTCCTTCTCATTTTGGTCTCATTTACCTATGACTGGGTGAAACGGTTAAAGGCTTCCTTTTTTTTTGTCTGTTTCTTTTGTTTTTTTTTTTATAACTGAATTTTCATTTAATTTCCCACCAAACTTCTTCTTCACTGTTCTTCATCATCTACATTCGCCCTTCTACCAAGCTCCTCATTCCCCAAGAATCTAATCCACAACTAACTTCCTCTTCTCCATTAAAGTCCACAGAAAACCATAATTCTTTCATTCCTACCCAAGCCTCACAAACTGCAAAATCAATCAAAAAACCACATCCACCACACAGTACCTCCAAACCAATTCCACGTTATTATGAGTGGGAGGATAATAGACCAGAAAGTCCTTTAAGAGTTGAGGAGTTAGTGAATGAGGGAGTTGAAGTTTCTGAGGATGAATCTGATCCAGACTATGCTGAGCTAATTATCTGTATAGTTTCATGGTTTTCAATGGCAAGTTCAGCCACAAGTCATGGTAGCTGATTGAATGTCAAACTTAAAAGATTGAAGATGAAGTGATGTGAGGAATTGAGACATAGAACAAAGAGAGTGAAAGGTGATGAATTAAGAGAGGGGTAAATGTGAGGAACAAAGACTTAGATAAAATATAGTTGCCAATAATAAATAGGAAGCAACGGTCAAAACACGTTAACCAAGGTCAAATTACAACGGGCAAAAATGCTTACCTGCTAAAACCTTAAACAGCCGGTCATTTTTAAAGTGGGGCCAAAATGAGAAGGAAGGTTGCAAAGATGGGATTATAACTAGATAATCTAAAGGTGGGACCAAAATGAGCGAAAGTCCAAAAGATGGGATTATTCCCATAAACTTTTCCTAATAAAAATGACAAGTGACGGGGTGTAGATTGAAGGACTTTGTTTTACGGTTGTATGGTATGTGACGTTATTGGTATCAGAATTCATGACCATTTTAAAATGAGGAGAATTAAATATACCAAGAGCACATCAATAAGCCACAACTATGGCTATATATATATATATATATATATATATTAATATCCAAATGAACATCTAATGTTAATTCCTAAGCAAATTTTCACATATTCAAAGGTTTTTAAATAAAAACCTTCAAATAATTACACATTACAACATATAAGCTGTCTTCAAGCATCACCTTATACTACTCCGGGAGTCCGGGGTACAAATTTATATCAAGCTTAAACATGACATTCACAGCAGCTTAAACTGGAAGTACATTTTCTTCAGCATACAAATTGTGATACTAGTATCAAAACCGCACTGTACAAGTGGTTCTCCTTGTCTCCATAACATTGTCATTCTCTGTAACCATAGTTGCAGTTGAAGACAACTCCTTACTCCTTGCAAAAATGTACAGAATGTCGAATACTTATGATCAATTCTGCACAATCTTTCTGTAGAACAGAAATCGATCACCATGCATCTTAAGTACATATTGCCCCCTTGGAGATAAATTGCAAGATATAAGAATCTTGTCACCAATTTTTCCTTTCTCCATCACCATCCAATTTTTCCTTTCTCCATCACCATAGGCATGTTAACTCATGACATATTCACCATGCACATCTGACAAGTTTCTGATTAACATAGTCACAACAGCTCGAGAAGCAGGTGTAAAAAGTGGAAACAATGGTTGATTCATGCATGAAATTTTCTCCGGTTGCCCAACAGCTCAACTATGTAAGTAGTATTCGAGATAATTTGTAAACCTGTTGAATCATAACTATGATCATTTTTTAGCTCTTCATAAACAAATACTACGGACATGACAATGAACAACAGAACAAACATCTATGGACAAGCATCAAAAGGACTCATGCACTCTTTCACAGAATCTTTGCATCAACTAGTAATTCGTAAGAAAAAATTAACACATTCAGCCAAACCCTTTTAAATTATGTTAATGCTGTGTTTAGAACAAGCCCGCCAGAAAAGGCAGAACTAAGACCCCCCACCCAATCCTTTTGGATTGTCCCAAGTCACAACCTCCCAAAATAATTCAGCCGTTGCCTGCTGACAGCTAAAACTCTGTTCTTCCGTTCTTTATTTGATTACAAACAGCATTTAAAACTCGTAACAAGACTTTCATCACCATACCAATGTATAAAAGGATGAAAACATGTAATGAATTTGCAAGTTACAGACCTGAGCAGTTCTACTAGGCAGTGGCACTTGTAGACAATCCTGGAGACCATCAGTTCTGCAATAGCAAGAGCAGTTAAGTATAAGGAAGATGAACAAAAAGGCGTAAACAAATATATGCTGTAAAAATAAGTGTTCAGGACCTTCAGAAAAAGCAGCACTAAAAAGCAAAGTTAAATCTAACCTCTTTCTAATGCTTCTTTGAAGATACTGTTGACTACTCAATATACCTCTTCCGCCATATTTCTTCTCATCAGTATTTAGTATAATCTGTAGCATCAGCTTAACCCATAAGTCCTTTGAAGACTGAAGTGAATTAGTACTTTCAGAGTTTCAGGTCAACATTTGATTAATACAAATTCATTTAAAGAGAGGGTCCCACAGTAACATCACATGAAAAGGCCAAAAAAAAGAAAAAAAGAAAATGCCATTATTGATAAAATTCAATGATTATTTGGTAGTCTGTACCAAAACTCTAGTGTTTAAGCCTTCTAGAGGTGATTTGTTCGAAACGTGAGGTGGCTTTTGAGCTTACTTTGCAGTATAACCTTAACATTATACACAAGGTTATTTATATATAAACACCATTGACAAAGCTTTGGGTACACCATGCGTTTACAAAAACATAAGGGTTCCTCGTGCATACTTTCAAACCACAAGGGTCCATACTGCATAAAAATAAATTAGTGTTTTTTGATGGCATGTAATTGACAATATTGTGACATATACAACAACAACAACAGCAACAAAGCCTTAGTCCCAAATTAATTTGGGGTCGGCTAAACATGAATCAATACGAGGAGTTGCAAAAGTCATCATTGTGACATATAAAAAAAATATATATTGTGACATATACCAAAAAATAAAAAAAAGTCTTACGGGGAACAAAAGGCAGAATTTGGCATTCAGTTCAAGCAAATTACATTGACAAGACAGCAAAGTAGCAAACGCAGAATCATGCATAAGGGAGCTAGAAAATTATACAGATGGATAAAGATGGGCTTACTTGATATTCTCCAGCCTCTTCAACTCCCACAATATATCTCTCATAAGAATTAGTTGGATGGAAGTTAAATAGGAACAGAAGAGGACCTCTCATGTAAGAAATTACCTGTAAAACCAAGAGGCCTTGTATTAATAGCGCGTTTAGTTAAAATCTTCATACTGGTAGAGTGAGGGAGAAGAAAATCATACAAAAATCATTCACTATCTAGAACAAGTTCAATGATCTAATTTTCGGTCACAAGTTGCGGTATTTACATACCTTCACAAAATCAAGGCACTAAGTATACCGAAACTGTAAAACACAAATGAGGAACTTTCTGAGGATAGCAGAGAGACAACTTTTTGCAAAGTGGGATGTGAGTTATAATGTGCTCAGGTAAATAGTAATAAACTACTGTGCAATATTAGTAGTTCTTCAACAAACATGACAGAGCTAAGGAAGACATTTTATAGCGAATACAACCATATGTTTCTATATGCAAATACGCTTATGAAGAGGATCCTATTCTTGAACTCTAAGAATTTCAAGTTCTCCTTGTACAGACGAACTATAAAAAGTTTCCTGGCTAAGAAAATGGATTTCTAGACAAACAAGAATATGGGATAGCACAGCGACATCGGAACAAATATAACTTCATACAAAGAAAAGGTAGGAATCCATACACATACCATCGTATCATCATTTATATGGTGAACAGTTGGTAAGCCTCTTAACAAGACCCTCTCTGTTTGATCCATTTTCATCATGTCCTACACAAGAAAACTCAGTGTGTGGTTTTGGGTGGGGGGAAAAAGAGGAGCAAGACAAGAAATAGTCCTTAATATGAAAGTAAATAGAAGCAAAAAGAATTAACCTTGTCAAAAGAAAACAAATCACGATAAATTCCTTGGTCTGTTAACAGGTCCCAACGACGGTTTGCTAATTCTAAAGAGAAGTTGTTGCTTGCTGCCGGGAACTCAACTTTCTGATAATTGCAAAAGCCAAGTTACATTAGAAAAGATGCTATACACATTCAAGCAATCAAGCATGTAGCAGATAGAGATATCACCTTTGGATGCCCAAATTCATTTCCCATGAAATTGAGATAAGCACGGCCACCGATAGTAAAAGTTATCAGTCTGATGAGCTGAAGCAAGAAACAGACAAAATTCTTGAGGTAAGCTTCTTATATCAAGTTGATGCAACAACAGAAAGACATCACTCACAAGCATATATAATCCAAACATTTATGCTGAAAAGATTTCCAAGGAACATACGATAAACATTTTACAACGCCAGTAAGTGGTGACAAGCATTTTTGATATATGATGAATATGACTAAATTTCTCTTTCAAGTCACATAATGCAATCCCATCAATGGGAAATCGGACAAGGAAAGGGGAGCTCAAAGGCATACTTTGTGCAATGATGACCCTCTCAGCAACAAGTCGGTAGTTTCTGATGACTGTTCTTCCATATTACCAAACAATATCTCTCCGAAAGACCGCCCTCCAGATATAGACTGAACAAGAAAGAAAGGAAAAAAAGAATTATAAAAGGTCGACATAACTATTACTTCGAATAATTCTGTAAAGCATTGTAATGAATGATCGATGGACAGTAACAGATCACCTGATTGTGATTTTCAGCATAAAGGATCATCTTATCTGCACTAGCTTGCAGTTTGTTTCCTGTTAATGTTGTCACAATCTGCATTGTAGGAACGTTTTATGAAAAAAGATTGAAAAAAGGTGTAGTCCAAAATACTGAACATATCAAAATGAAAGGGTAATGATGAGAGCAAGTATTAATATGTACAACCTTACTCATTTTCCACTCGTTGTCAGGGACATTCTCAAGCAAGGACAACCACATCTCAGATGCAGAAAGATTAACGTAATAATCAAATCCTAAGCCACCTTGAGAAGTGGGCTCACACAATCCAGGATAAAGTGTTGCCTAAACAATACATTATAACTTACTTTAGATCAAAGTTAAAGCTCTAAAACTACACATTTCTGAAGTACTTGGAAGCAATAGCCTTACATCTTCTGCAATTGTTATAATATTGGGATGAAGAGCATGCAGGATGTCATTTGCCAGAATGAGGTACATCAGGGCGTCCCTATCTACATACTGATTGCAATATCTGTAAAGCAAAATTTACATGTCAGCAACAATATTTCCCGGGGGAAAGGGGGGGGGGGTGCAGCAGAAATAGTACAGTGCAAAACGCCCCTACAAGAGGAAACTGGAAATTTGTAAAGTAGCGTTAAAAATGTGACATACAATTTTGAATTGATGGGAATATTATATATTTGATAGTCAAATTCAAAATCATAAACCTCGATAATTTTTTTCCATTTTATGCATTTATTCTCTTCCCATACAAAATAAATTATCCTTTTTTCCACTACAACTACAAATGTGAACAATTGGCTGGGTGAAAAGAAAATTTTTTGAAGCAAAATAAACTGCATTCACCATCAGAATTCCATGCATGCAAGCCTGCTTTTATCCAGTATTGGAATCAAAACAGTCAAACATAAACTTAGATAATTATAAAGACTTACTCCTCCAGTTCACCAGTAAATGTAGCAAAGCCATTGTGAGTATAAATCATTGAAGAGAGTGAATGAAAATGAAATCCGTCAATTTGATACTCTTCAACCCACCTGATCAAATGTCATGTTCCACCAAGCTAACAGGTCATAAAATTAACAAACAGGAGGAAAAAAGCAATCGAAATAATGACAATGCATATCAAAAGTAAGAAAAAATTAGAATGGGTAGTTGATATTATTACCAATTCAAATTGGAAAGGAGATATTGTAGCACATCAACATCGCCATACTTGAACATTCTTGTTCCCCAATACTTGTGGAGTCCTCGTTTTCCTAATCACAAGGAATCAGCAAAGCGCTCACATTAGCGGAAGCAAGCACAGTTAATTTCAATTGCATTGCAGATATGCAAACAATCAGAAATTTTTTGAAACAAGCTTACCAGTATGGAAGTAACAATCATTTGTTCCATCAAAATGAGACAATCCGACCATCTCATCTGCTGCTGAGTAAGAATGCACAATGTCTAAGATAACCAGCAGTCCTAGACCTGTAAAATAACAGATACGAGTGTTAAAATTCTTTCTAAACCCTAGCAGTAAGAAGTATAGAAAAGAATCACTAGAAGTGACTAAGGTTTGATGTATGGATGGCTATCATATCATCATAGCGGTACCTTCTACAAGATCAATGACCAATCTTTCTCATAACAAATTTAGATAAGTCATTAGCAACATGCAGTGTAACTCTTTGCAAGAAAATATATCGAAGTCAAGAGTTGTCATTATCCAAGTTTATCAATAAAAGAAAACAATAAAGAATAATGAACGATTTGCTTAAACTAAAGGCAACAACCATGAGCTTCATCTACCAAACGCTTAAAATCTTCAGGAGTGCCATATCGACTGCTCACCGCATACATGTTTGTAACCTGTATCAGTAACTCTATTAAGTTGCAAATCAAGTAATAGAACACAGCAATAAGGAACACACTCTATATGAATTGAATTTCCCACACAAAATTTCTACAAAGCAAGATATGCAAATTGAATTTGAAATGATATACAAGGCATTTTGGTTGAAGTTTCCCATGAGAACTAGAAAATAGAAATTCACACTGCCATATTCCAAGAATAACTGAATAACTCAACAAAGGGGACAAACTAATACTCCGCACTTCAAATTAATGAATCATATATGTACACAAACAAGTTTTGTTTTTACCTAGAACCCAACAGCAAACAAGAAAGGTTTCATGCCTATAACAACAGCAGATAGTACAGCTGGTGAAATATGATGCGATGTCTGAAGACAATCCCCATATATACTTTCATATGATCAATAAATCTTGCAGGAGTTCTATTAGTAAGCACTTGTAGATTACTGTTACAAGGAGAATTCAGCATGTGTAAACTAATCAAAACACAATCAACTTGGAAATTAAGGCATGTTGTTCTGAACTTCTGATTGAATAATTAATCATCTAATTTTTCACCATAAAAATACAAACAATAATCCAACTCACTCTATAACCAGCTGTGAAGTAATCTTTGTGCTCAACTACCCCAAATAACTGGACTGCATTGTATCCAAGTTCCTTTATGAAAGGAAGGGACTGCAATTATCAAACCAAAACAAAACAGATAATGAGTGAGCATGGAATCTTATCAGGAACATGTATAGATATCCAATCTCAATACTGTGAATTATCTAAAAAGTAATGTTTGCTAAGACCTTCTCGGTAAAATCATTAAAAGAGGTTATCTTTGGCTCTAACCCACTAATTCCGACGTGGCATTCATATATGTGCAAGGATTTCGGGACCTTTGGATGACTATTCTTCCACTTATAAGCACTCTCAGGTGGAGGTTCCCAATGAACAGCACAGGGTTGATTTCCCTCTGCTTCTATAACATGTACACAAATCAAAAGAAACAAAATTACTGACAATATCAATATTGAAACATGCTCAGAGAAAAATCAACAATGTCTGCAAAATCTATAGGTGCAGTAATGATACTAGAGAAGTTATTCGTGAATTTGGAACTTCAATCAAGCATGTAATCTTGTTACAAAAAAATCCTTAACTTTTGCAAAAGCAATAATATCCAGTAACATAGATTTATTACAACATGAAACAAGATGTTAAGCAGTAACAACATCAACAAATACTATGACAAAGACAAAAACCAGAATACAACATGATAGATGATCGCACCACCTAGGAGTCTAGGACTACAAGTATATGCTGGAAGTGCTGCAGAGAGAGTTGCAAAGAAGCATACAGAGTTTATATTTTTATTGGTTTTGATAAAGAATTGAATCTAATATATGACCATTAACCAACGTAAATCAACTCTCATATGATGGCAAAGAACAAAATATGAAAATATTACAGAAAGTAGAGGACTTAGGTCCTTAGGAGGGTAAAATTCCTTTTCCTTCTTCTGCATCAAATCCTTCAGCCAATACAGGAGGTACGGGAAGGGGTTAATATGGAAGGAGAAAAATAGCCATCTACAATTGTTTGTTATTAAGCCTGTAGATTTTCCAGCTAAATAGCCAAATACTACTTGGAAGGAGGCAATCCTTCAAAGGGTTATTTTAGCCGCTAAAACAGGTTATATGTTTAAAATTCATCAAATTATCATCAGTGCACAAGACTTTGAAGTCCACCTAAAGTGAGGTTAAGGGAGCAGAAAAATTCAGCCTAACCTCTTTCCTCAGAAAGAAAAGTATTGGAGAATCGATTGTATCTATCCAAGATATAACTGAAAGACAATGTTATAGCTGAAAAAGTAATCCTTAGAAGAAAGCATATGCAATTATGTACCTAAGAGGCTAAGATGCATTGGCTATAATTAATATTCTAAGTGCTTTTAAAAAAGAAATGTAACTCCTAAGAGGATTTGCATACTAAATCCCAATAACAGGGAAAAACAGACAAATTCAAAATTGAATAAAACATGCTGCTAGCAATAGAATTAATTCAGATCACAAAAAACTTAATTTACCTGGAAGAACATAACTAGCCCAGGCCGGAACTCTCTCCAAAGGTCCTTCAGGAGTATTAAAAAAGACTCTGTATTTACTGCCATGTGGAAGACAAGGACTATACTTCTTCATCCAAGCTTTTCTTCCTTTCCGTGTCTCAAACCAGTAAGCAAGAGGAGGCTTCTTATTACGAAATTTTTCTCGAGAAATAGGATCATCCACGACATTATAAATGTCATATTCCTTCTCGGTATCAATCACATCATAACGAAAGAATTCAGGAGGTTTATCTTTATGCTGTTCTTTGTAAGCCTTATATCTTGTTTCAGCATCTGGTATATCTTCTAATTCCTCCATTGTTTGTGGCCCATTAGGGCCAAATATTTGTTCATACAACTTGGATGCTGCTTCAAATCGATTTTTTAGGTATCGGTCCTCTCCCGGTTCCCAGTACTCATCATTAGCTCTCTGGAAAGCTTCCTGAACAGACACCCCACTATCACCTTTATCATAGTCATCAACATAATTGTATTGCTGGAAATAAAGATCATCCGCCTCTTCTCCATCCCTCAACTTATCATCAAGAATCACAAACCAATACCCATAATCATCATGACCAAGATGGCCTTCTTTAGCAGCATTCTCAGTAGGAGACCAATCATTGAAGTCACCAACAACAGCACAATACCGTGCACCTGTGGTCCAATTTTGCGACAATACAATATGAGTAACCTTCACACAAAATAGTAAAAGGAGCATGCACGAAACTTGAAACATTAGGTTGTGTAACATAAAAACAAACCAAATTGAACAAACAAATCACCGAGTTAAACTAAAATTTTTCAGTATGACATTGTCACTTCTAACTTCAAAAGGGGTAAGGGTAAGGATTTTACGGAAACCTCTAAGCAAAGTAATGCAAGAAATAAACACAATTTGACAAAATAGTCATCAAAAGTTGGGATGTTCTAGCATGAAATAATTGAAACACTTGGTACATATCATTTTTAGGGCCAAATAAAAGGAGCTACAATTGGAAGTATTTAGTGAGTTTAAACATTTATTATATCAATTAACGCATGATTTTGTCATGAATTCCAAAATTTTCTCCATTCTAAGCTATGTATTCAATGCGTATTTGTACTTTGTAGGGATACATATAGCATTATCCTTTAAGATATGCCACTTTAACTCTTGAAATACGCATCACCTAAAACAAACAAGATTACTACTGCCTACAAAACGAATGTTTCATTTCATATTGTAAACCTCTAAAAACTGTAACATAAATTAAGTTATGCACGAGACAAACCTGGAGCCCATTCCATGAAATCGACACGGTGCTGCGGATGCCTATGCATACCCATTAATTCATACCTATAGAAGAAACACACACCAATATAAGAACTATAGTAGATTAAACTCAAACATACAACTTCTCAGTCAAACCACATTATCAGAATTTTCATACATTATCCCCTTTTTCTTGAAAACATAAAATGTACATTTTTCCAACATTACCAAAGATAAATAAATCAACTGTTACAAGTTACTAACCCAGAAGCTAATTCTTTGAGGTTCATAAAGCGCTCAAATATTTCTTCTTTACGATTTTTCAAAGCCTTGTGCCTACAATCAATCAAATATACAAGTTAGTCTCATGTCAGACCACAAGCAACTTTTAACACAAAAAAAAGTAACTTTTGTACTAAAGATCGTAACTTTTTACCCCCACAAACAAATTTAACACGTGAAAAGTTAAGCCAAAAGTTACCACAGCACATTCAAAAGACATTTTGACAACAGTAAAATTGAATTTAACATAGAAAATTGAAAGCTGAAAATAAAAAAATGACAAAATTGAAAACCTTTCACGCAAAAACTGAGAAAAAGCTTTGTGGGTAATTCCAAGACGAGTGAGAACTCCAATGGGGTCATTTTGCTTCTCAGAATTTGATGATGAAGAAGAAGATTCACCCTTTTTTTTGGGTTGATTTTGCTGCTTTTTGGGTTGTTTTGAAGAAGAAGAAGATGAAGAAGAGCATTTTAATTTGGTTGAAAGTTTGAGTCTTTGAAATTTGGGATTGTTTTGAAGGTGGAAAATGGGGTAATTGTTGTGTAAATTTAGTGGAATGAATTGAAGTGATGATGTTAGAGTGAAGAACATTGTTGCTTGTTTGAGTGTTTTGTGTTGGGGTTTTTGAATGTTTTTGTGGGAAGTTTAGATAAGAGGGGTTTTAGAGTGTAAGAAAGGAAGTTTTGAGAGGTTTATGACTTAGGAAGGGGGTTTTGGCTTTTGAGTTTGAATATTGATGACCAATATTGGGGTACCAATAATGGAATCTTCTTGAGTTTAGAGTTTTGACGTTTTAAAAACTCGGATTTCTTAAACATATTTAATTGTAATGTTTTTAAAATTTAATTAAAAAATTAAAAATGTTTTTTAGATAAGGAAGTTTTATGTAATTTTACAACCGGATATAATTAAACGCTACCTTTAGTAGGAATTTTTTTTTCTAGGAGTAATTGTAGCTTTTCAAAGGTAGTTTAATAAGGATGTGAAATCTACCATATAAAAATTGAAATCGAATGGAGAAAAGTGAAATTATAACCGGAAAACGGAATAAATGTTTGCTAATGGAAGTGTTAAATGACTAAAACAGATTTATAAGATAGTTTAGTGATTACATACTAATTCTTTTTTTGTAAAGATGGTAAATTTTTGGGTGGAGTTGGAAGGGGGCACAAAATGTGATCCTCTATTATATTTGATAGTCTCTTATTCATTGAAATCCACCTAAGTGTTCCGAGCTATCAACTATTTGAACAATTGGATTTTGCTCTTCATGATCTTGATCCTCACTCATTTTGTTGAATTCCATTTATATATCTCAAGTGTATACCCCTCTCCCTTCCGGAGAAAGCCATACTTGGTCAAGAACCAACTCAAACTCCGGATTTTACAGAGCGAAATGCTATACACATTAGGTGTTTACTAAACCACATTATGGCAACATGAAATTTGACTAGCCATCAAATTTTAACAAAATAATAATAATAAAACAAAAAAGAAAGAAAATTGCCTTTATTGAAGTATAAATATTAAAGTAACTTGAAATTATCAAGTTTACATATCAACAGCTAAGGTTTGGTTTTTATGTATAGTTTTCAGCATACAATCACCGACGGAACAACCAACTTGAACAAGTACAAGTATTAGATGACTTGATAGCCGGTGTATATTTCCACAACAATGCACAACCACCAGTCAACTACGGAAATTCCGTCATTGCAATGTGATTGGAAAAAAAAAAGTTTGTGCTTTCAGACCAGCCATACAATAGAATAACAAAAACACGTTAAGGCTTTTCCTGTTTCTTCGGGTACTCCCTCGGGCCAAATATGGTAGACCCAATTCTCACATTGGTACTGCCCATCTCTATCTGCAAAATCAAGAAAACAAACTATTTGAGACTGTCATAATAATGTCATTTTCAAACACCACTTTCCAAAGCAGAATCAAATATCACAGCAAAGGCGGAAATTTTACAGCTAGCTCAAAGTCGCCAGACATTCCCATCGACAGTTCACACTGCTCCTCTGCCATTCCTATCGCTTTGCAAACTGCTCCTCGACAATTAGAAAGTGTCTGCAACAAGATGCAAACAATCATGTAAACTTTCCCAAGAAAAACAAATTGCAAACAAGATTACAAATACTAGTACAATTACCTCTTTCTAATGAAAAAGATGAAAAAAGAGAAGTAAAAGAAGTGCCTAAGCACCTAGTATTGCATTATTGCCTCAAATCTTAGAAAATGCCACCACTAAGAAACGTCACAGAGTTTAAGAAGTGTGGAAAAGTAGTGAGAAAAGATTGGATGAGTGGATGTATGGCCAAATTTTAGAGAATAAGTACGGAATCTGAAACATAACTCTTACAGGGGACATCCCAAACAATTATATGCAACAAGAATTAAGGGATGGAGGGACTGCTATATTGACTAAATGCAAAAGCTGATACAGGTTCAAATATCAAGATTTGATATTCGACCCACATCAAAAAGTAGAGAAACATAGGTATAAAATAGAAAGGAAAAAATAAGGGTTAAGCAGCTACACATGAAATGTGAGTTGCACTAACAAGTAGCAAATGATATATAATCACCTTGAAATTCTCTGGAGTAGAAGTGTAATCTGGCATTCCTATTGTCATCAGGCCACAAAACTCAAGATTTGGACACCCCGACTTGACATGCTCCACAAGCTCTACACAAGCTGGTGGATCAACTCCAGCTTTTGCTGCAGCAATATCAGAACAAATATGTCCTCCATGAGCAATGCCACTGTATAATTTATCATTACATTAGGTGTAGATTCAACAGCAAGTATCCCAAAAATTTCAAAAGGCAACAGCAGATCATATGATTCACGTCCGAGTGAGAAGTTGAGATTGATGCTCATGTAAGATAACAATTTGCAATCGGACATGGAATCATGAAGAATATGGGATTTGTTGGCTTGCAAGAGCATCAATCTCAATACTTCATGGAGAAAATTCGTAGTTTGTTTGACTCAAAACAGGAAGGCAACCTAGTTGCTCGACACTGTCCCGCTAGTCTCACTGAGTCACTGACTCAGTGGTTTTACTTCCTACTTTCCTTTTCTGATTAAAAAACACGAACTTTACTGATGCCATTGAATAATGATTTATAGCAAATAATTTCAGCTTGTTATTTAAAGTTGCCATTAAAAAACCAAAGTTTTAGAGCTTAAAAAGAACAGCTTTTCCCAAACAATCCTTCATTTAATTAGCTGGCTTGAAAACAGAGAGGAATGCAAAGGAGAATGAAAAGGTAAACAGTATAAACAAAGCTGAAATGGCTAACACAAACTGGAAATTTTAGCAACAACATATAAGTTGAGAATAGTCCAAGCCAAGTTGCAACCTTGGCTACAAGTAAACTTATTTCAATTTTACAGTAACTCAGAGGCTTGAACACCTCCATCCCCAACAAAGTTAATTTTCTTTTTTTTCGACATAATCGAGTAGACAAAATTGTTTGGAACTTTAAATTTGACAGTCATTTTACTCACATGTTTCTCCACTAGTATTCACTTGCACCAAGACCTTAAGAGGTTTTCTTCCTATAGCTGACACTGCACGATCAAGATGATTGGCTAGCTGTTTGGCATAAATACTTTTATGTCAGTTCAAGGATTTTGCATAAATAAGGAAAATGTTAATAAACAAATAAGAACAAGTTCAAATGATACATCAGCTACTATGATGTCAGTTAAGATATATAAAGTCATACCTTCTGGCTATCTACACCCTCAACCATGTCCAGATTTGGCACTGAAGCTGCACAATAAAAACAGACACTTAAAGTCTCGGTTTTGCACGGTTGCAGCACACATAAGTTACAAAACCAAAGTAATCAGTAATATTTGAGCTAAAATGAGCTCAACACATTCCATAGCTTGTGCACATTACTGAAGTTGTTAATTAAAATTTGCTAAGTTGATTTGTTCAACTGTTCTAGACTTCTAGAATCCTCCATAAAATGAGACAACAATATGATACTGTGTATGAGGTATGAGGAAGTACAATGAGACTTTAACAAGAAGGGAAGAAGGGAAAAAAAAATAGCTTTTGCTTATCAAATGGTTGTGCAAGGTAACAGTGTAACATCCTTCTATATTCACACATTTTAGGGCCTTTCCAATGCCTTCGACATATTCATCATTCTTTCAAAATCCTAGTTTAACTCCCATATGTCTAGCTTGCCACACAAAACTGCAATATACGGACAACAAAGGCTCAGTCCCAAAATAATTTGGAGTCAGCTAGACATGAATCAATATGATGAATCGCAAAATCATCTATACTACCTGCTCCTTTCTTTCTTCCCTATCTAATTCCAAATCCTCCTTGATCACCATCAGCCTCATATATCCAACACTGACCTTCATCCATGATTTCTTTTATCATTTTCTACCTCTCACCTTCTCATGCTTTTGCCAATCTTCAAACAAAAGCATAGGAAACACTAGGCACAATTATATGGAAATTAAAGTTTATACACTTAAACTACCACATTTTCCAATTCAATAGCTAACTTATTGTCAAGCAATATAAGTTAAAGTACAATACAATACATTAAATTCTCAGATATTTTCTAATTAGTGTAGTAAAACAAATGCTAAAAGTTAAGGGAAATTTTGATAAAAATCAAGCCTTTTATGAGCAAAATTCAATCTTTTACATAATTTTACAAAAATAAAACATACCCAAAAGAGATTTGACTTTATTAGTCTGCAAATGCCCAATAAAATGCCATTCTATATCTTCAGGCAACTGCAAAAACCCACCAAAAAAAAAATTAAATAATTAAAATAAAATAAATTATATTATATTCAAATTAAAACCCAGAAAAAACCCAACAATTTAAGATTACAAAAAATAAGAAAGTTAAAAATAAAATAGTGAAAAACCTGAGGAGCTTTATCAAGGAATTCTTGAACATAATTCTCACCAAAACAACGATGACCTGCATCATAGAGTTGACGAATGAGAGAAACGGGCTTTGTCTTGGACACACCCACCACCCTTATCTGGCCCGGGTCACGGCCCCCTCTCTCTGCCGCTTGCCGAACCCGGCCCATTACTGCCCTCAATGCTGTCACTGCTGCACCCTCCATTGCTGGAGCTGCCATTTCACTTTTTTTTGGTTATTTATTTTTATTTTATATGATTTTAAACCAATTTGAAGTTTGGGAGATAAATGTCACATGAGCTCTTGGCTCTAACCGCTCTGGGCTAATGTGCTAAAAATGCTATCGGTGACTTAATAACTAGTGTCCCATTGATTTTTTAAACTGTTATATTAGAATTTTTGACACTATTTATGTTATAATTTTAACTTATTTTATTGTTTAATATGTAACGAAAAAAATATAGTTTATGGAATCTTGTTTGATTCGTCTCAATGTATATATTCCGAAAATATAATTTTAATAATTTTTTATTATATCAAACTCGATATATTAATTTTATAAGTTGCGTCTTAGGAGAGGCGAAAAAGTAAATGTAGTAAGTAAAAAAGACTGAGGGAGTAACTTAGTAAGTAGTAAGTGGTTGGAGAGTGTAGGCTTGGAGGAATCATTGCTAAGTGTGTCAATTTTGTTTTGCAATACGTGTTAGTGTTGGTCTAATCGGTATTGAGGCTTTCCCTAGTTAATTCATTAAGGTACACTTTAGGATCGGGTGAAAGCGCTTTTGTTCTTGGTTCGAGAACAATTAAGTTTATACTTATAATAGGCCAATTCAGCAGCTTTTTGTTCAATTTCTATTATCTCAAGCAGGGTTAACTTTAATTTGGTCCCCTACGTATCATGTGAAACCAATCTTAACAAAGCGTCACCATCTTTCTCGGTTTTTTAATCGGGTTGCTTCAAGTTCTTCTAAGAACTTGCATCAATTTTAAAGAACCTTGGAATCATTGTCATGAACATCTTTCTGAGCCTTTGATACTTGTTTTAGATCGGTTATTGTGTCTAGTTACTTCACGCCGGGCCGCCGGTCAAAATTCTAATTGATTTGATTGTACTTGTCGAGTATATAATCTGATGATCTCCTAGTGTTTATAAAGAAATTAACTTCTATACACGTCGTCTAAAGGTTTATCAATTTTAAAGAGAAATTGAGTTTCAAATCAGGCAATAAGGAAATTGTTGTACCTTAAATCGATACTTAAATTTCTTGATCTTGAGCCTCAAAATGCTTTAGTTGTGAATCTGTATGATACTGGTTACAATTTTCTCCTATTTTCAAGAGGTCATGAGATCACTTCACATCAACGCCCTTGTTGCTCCGATCCCTAACATCTGAAATAAATAAATTAAAAATAAATAAATTAAAAAAAAAAGTTTTTTGTTATTAGGATTTGGTTTGCATAAGTTGTGTGGGTCTTATTGTTTTGAGGAGCTTAGCTTGTGTCAAGAGCTTTTTAATAGGCTGGATCATTTGTCTCCTTTCATTATGATTCATAGATACTCCCAACTTCCCAAATATAATTAAGTATATTTATCATAGTTTTTGCTTAGACTTGAACCCTAAACATGACCTACTAGGTCACTTAGGGCCTGTTTAATTCAGCTTAAAATTCGTTCAGTTCAGTTCAGGTCCGTTCAGTTCAATTTTTCTCTTATTTTGCTATTCATTAATCTTTCATAAAAAACTTTTAGTTCAGTTCAGCTGTTTTCAGTTGAAGTAAACAGGCTCTTAGCTTGACTAAAATTTCGGCTGACATGCTAGAGCTTTGCTCTCAATTCCACTAGATCTTAAGGTTGATTCTCATCCTATTTCCTTAGTGGCTCCCTTAGCACCCAAAACATATAAAAATCATGTTAAAAAATCAGCACGAGGATTTAGTTAGCATATCCTATCTTGGTTTCTTCAAGTTAACCCCGAAACTCGAGAATTACAATGATTTTGTCTACTCGGGTACGAGGCTCACCAAAACAAAATGAAGCAAGATATCTACAAAGTTTTGAGGTTAATCAAAACCCAAAACATCATTTTTCTTTGGCATGTTCCCAAGCTTTAAAGCCTGTGACCATTTGGCTCATTGTTTGCTCCCCTTTAATTCACCCCTCATAAAATTCATGTGATGGGAAAAGCATCAGTCTTTTAGGGTTTTCTTTGTGTGGTCATGACTCATGAGTCATGCCTAATTAGGATTGAGGAGTCACAATCATTAAAGATGTAGAATACAGATAAGAATTAGTCCCACTAAATTTATCACCAACAAAACTTTCTTTTGTTTTTGCTTTAATTTGATTGTGAATGTGCCAAATTTTTTTAATTTTTTTTGAAATTTTGACAATGACAAGGTAGATCATTACAAGCTCACTAATTGAATATGGACACTTGGTATAATACATGTACAGAATATGAGTAAACTTTGAACCCAAGCAGTAACTCACTTACTCTTGAGTCCTTGACATTACAATTAAGATTTCCTTTCTCAATCACCAGCTTTTATGGGTCCATATACACTGCTAAAAAAAGACATGAATCAATAATTGCCGATGAATTGATAGTACGAATAAGTAGGATAGTCGTACCAGTATTGGGTACCAATATCGATTGTCATGGCTTATAGGTACTTACTTGAGTTGTGTTAGGACAGGCGAACAGCAGGACAAATGGAACTGGGAAATACAGCCATCATAAACAACAAAGTTTATACAAATATGAACATGGAATTTTATCATAATGTCATGTTCAACTTCTGGGAAAATTATAATATACTGCACATGACATTTATGATAACACTACATTTATACTTGGTGTAATATGTGACAAACAAATTTTGAAGTTTACAACTGGTGCAAGTGAAAGGTCAGGCCTCAAATCATGCTATATACACAAATCCTGTAAGCTGTAATCCTTCAAAATCTTCTGAGAACAAATGATCAATTGTTCTCATTCAATATTCAGTCGAACCAAGAATCATTAAAGCTTCGCTTACTATGCATATTCACCCACATATCATTCAAACTTTCCCATGAGCCTCAAAGCTTCACGTAGCGTACTCTTAAGCCTATCTAGGTCAATTCGGAAATTCTGTTCATCAACATAAGCTTCCTTAACAGCCATATATCCTTTAGCCCATATAGAAGCTGCATCGGATACAATTGGATGGTCTGGACCGTACTTTTCGTAGAGTGAAGTTTCGTTGCGCCAAACCTTGTACCTAATATAACTCAACCCAATACCAGGAGCTGGTTCACCAAAGTAGTGATCTGAAGCCCAGTTTAGACCCAATGGGACAATCTGGATCATTACTGCGCCCGTGGGCAGAAATAGGGCATTTGTAAGCCCTGCCCCATGAGCCCCAATCATGATCTCACATGAGTTCACAACTTGGGCAAATTTATCCAAGTTCTTTGTTTCATTAGGCAATGCTCGATAAACTTGAAAGCCTAACTCTTGTTCCATCATATCTACCATCTCATTTTCATTAAGAAACGTTCTTGATCCTAGACGAGAAACAAGAAGAACTTTCGGCCTTTTGAGATTCAATGTGGTTTTTACCTTCACATTATAGGTGTTCCACAGGAATTGTCTTACATCTTGCATTGTATATCCCAAAGGAGCATCATTGCTTTTTACAGCAAGATTATCATGGTACCTACATGCGATGGAATTTAGGCTACGGAGCTAGCAAAGTAACATAATATAAACTGATAAGACTTAACCGGGGAAATAAAAGGTTTAGAGCATGCATGGTTTATGATATGAAACAATCATCCGTAAACTAAGCAAAAGAAGACATAAATTAGACCTAAAAGCTAACTTATCAAGACTCCTAGTTTTATCGCAGCTACTAATGTGTCAAATTCTCGACAATTCCACGTGGTTATTCATACTTAACAGTTAAAATATCCAAGTCTGGCACTTCGATGCTTAATTGTGCCTAACGTAAGCACGCGAGTACAAGCAACCAGCGTAGTCTAAAACCAAACTACTACAAGTTGCAAACAAAAATTGACTCAATAAAAACTCTTTTTCAGATTATTCAAGAATTATGGAAGAAGGGTAGTACCTGAGCCCAACAACAGCAGATGGAAAACAGTGAACGTGTTTAGTTGCATCAGTACCAATGTTCTCAAAGAAAGACAGCCGTTTTAAAACCTCAATATATTTCCAATACCATCTCCCTCTGAAGTCAGTGAGGACAAATTGCACCTTAGAATCAAAGTGACGACTGGTGAGAAACAATGGGATGATGATCTCGTTAAAAGCATGAAACGGGTTTTCTGCAAATCCGGCAAATGAGAAAAATATAGCTGGTACTTTATGTGTAATCTGACAAGCTGGAGGATTGATAGTGCTAGAACTTCCATGGATTATCTGTACTGATGTAACCTGTTCCATGGCACTTGGGTCTTCCCTCCTAGGATATGGCTTAACATTCACCTTCGTAAGCTCGTTTTCATCATTGGAGGGTACATAAACAGTTAATGATTTTTCATCGTATATAACCGGCTTGCTTATTACACATACTTCAGTAAACTTGTCAACATCATAAGAAAAACCAGTGGCTTCAAAATCGTCTACATCTTTCCCTGGTCGATCATGTAACAGTTTGTATTAGACTTCAGTTCACTAAAAGTCTTAAAGATGAGACAAAAATGTAATACATTGTGAAAAGTCAACGGAGTAGTATAACTCTATACACAACCACAAGCCAAAGAAGATCCTAACTTCATACTCCCTATGTCCTAAATATAAGACGGTTTTTGAATTTGATTGGAGATCATTTTATATAGTAGAAAGTGATAGAGTATATAAACTATTCCCGGGACTTAACCATCAGCTTAAATAAATAAATTATTATTTATCTTTATTAGTGGAGTTTTTGTGAGGGTGCTAAGTAGATTAGCTAGTTCGTGTTTTGGAAGGTGATGCCCCAAAACTTGGGATCTATCGAATCCCATTTACATCAATTGCCCTTATGGCTCCATATGCACCCCTAAAAAAAGGTAGCCCTTGTCGGAATTCTAATCAAGGTTTACAAGGGAATGTTTGTATTTGAATTCGAAGGTGACTTGATACTAGTGGACAAACTAAAACTGAAATTTGACCGTTATTTCGGAATAGGATTAACAAAGTGAAGTTTGACATAAAACACAAAATAAAGTGTTAATATGAAGTAAAGTAAGCATTCTAATACAATAATGAAGAGAATATGACATAATAAAAGACTAATCTAACTGAATTAATTAAATTTTTCTCTTAGAAAAGACCATACAGACTATACAGTAGACTATAATGATTACTGATTCTAAGATCTTGAAGCTACACAAACAAATAGAAAGGGACAACAATGGCTGTATTTTTCTACCAACAAACGAAAATAAAATTTAATAAAAATCTAGGGTCGTGGACAAAAATACTTGAATTATGTACAAAACTAACATGGCACATGCTCAAAGGTACTTAAACAAATACAATTACTCTTTAAAAAAATAATGGATTCTCTTCAACTGGCCTCTTGAGATAATCATTGTTAGTTAATCTAGAATCAACCCAATTTTCTAGTAATTAAGATAACAAAAATTACTAGAACTATCGTTTTGCACAGTTAACCTCATCTCGAAAACAGCGAATGATTTATTTTTTTAAACTTAATTGTGATACACCATCAAACATTCTGGTTCATTTGCTGCAGTGTTTTACAATGTGTTCCAAATTTAATAAAGTTCAAATTTTCAAACTTTTGAAAATTTTGGATGGATATTTTTTGACTCAAGCTCGGCTCGACCAGCAATTTATATTCTAGAGACGGTTGTACCTTGCTATGTAGTATGTACAACCAAAGGCAAAAAAAATTTGTTGATTTGATTTAAAATAAGGTACAAATTAGCTTCAAATCAAATAAACAATTTTTTTATTCGCAAGGTATAATTGGTTGTACCGTGTACATCCTTAGCTCTACCCGCACGCTTTTCTCACTACATGCCTAAGCTCGGATAAAGGAGGAGAATTGCAGTAGATTCGTGACAACATAAAAAATATGTCACAACCATGAGGATGACGTTCATGCATCCAAATTTTCAATCTCGTCTTTTTGGGATTAAGGCTTTAGAACAAGAAGAACCAAATTATGAAAATTAATTTCTTGCACTTTTTCTAATGGAATTTTATACAAGGGACCTTTTATAGCAATCTCTTTTTACCCCCTTTTTTTCCTTTTAGAATTTTTAGACAAATGGTTAACACATACTCTAAATTTTCAAAAGATTGAACTCAAAAAAGCCATAATTTACTCCATAAAAGTAAGCCATAATCAAACATTACTATACATGCAAAATTAATCATCACATTAACAAATTATGTAACCCAAAAGCATAAAAATCAAATTTATTGATTAACACAAACAAACAAATTAAATGGAAGAAAAAAAAATTTCAGCATAACTTGAAAGTTAAAACAGTTATATAACTTACCTCTAACAAGTCTTTTGAGCTTCAAATGTAGCTTAAATAAATCAGCTTCATCACTAAAAACACCATTTTCCCTATTTCCAGAATTTTGCTTACCTTCAACTATACCCACAAACATAAATGCTATTAAAGTCGGTCCAAAATCAAAACTTTATCATAAAAATCATATCTTTGACATATATAAGTAAGTTTAAGTTGAATTAACTAAAATCCCCAAAAAAAAAAAAAAAAAAAAAAAAAAAAATAAAAAGTTTTTGGAAGGTGATGCCCCAAAAAACTTGGGATCTATCGAATCCCATTACATCAATTGCCTTATGGCTCATATGCAACCCCAAAAAAAAGGTAGCCCCTGTCGGAATTCTAATCAAGGTTTACAAGGGAATGTTTGTATTTGATCGAAGGTGACTTGATACTAGGGGACAAACTAAAACTGAAATTTGACCGTTATTTGGAATAGGATTAAACAAGTGAAGTTGACATAAAAAAACCAAAAAAGTGTTAATATGAAGTAAAGTAAGCATTCTAATACAATAATGAAGAGAATATGACATAAAAAGACTAATCTAACTGAATTAATTAAATTTTTCTTTAGAAAAGAACATACAGACTATACAGTAGACATAATGATTACTGATTCTAAGATCTTGACACAAACAAAAATAGAAAAGGGACACAATGGCTGATTTTTTCTACACAACAAACGAAAATAAAAATTTAAAAAAAAATCTAGGGTGGACAAAAATACTTAATATGTACAAAACTAAATGGCACATGTCCAAAGGTACTTAACAAATACAATTACTCTTTAAAAAATAATGGATTCTCTTCAACTGGCCTCTTGAGATAATCATTGTTAGTAATCTAGAATAAACCCAATTTTCTAGTATTAAGATAACAAAAATTACTAGAACTATCGTTTTGCACAGTAACCTCATCTCGAAAAAAAGCGAATGATTTATTTTAAACTTAATTGTGATACACCATCAAACATCTGGTTCATTGCTGCAGTGTTTTACAATGTGTCCAAATTTAAAAAAAGTTCAAATTTTCAAACTTTGAAAATTGGATGGATATTTTTTGACTCAAGCTCGGCTCGACCAGCAATTTATATTCTAGAGACGGGGTACCTTGTCTATGTAGTATGTACAACCAAAGGCAAAAAAAATTGTTGATTTGATTAAAATAAGGTACAAAATTAGCTTCAAATCAAATAAACAATTTTTTTATTCGCAGGTATAATTGGTTGTACCGTGTACATCCTTAGCTCTACCCGCACGCTTTTCTCACTACATGCCTAAGCTCGGATAAAGGAGGAGAATTGCAGTAGATTCGTGACACAATAAAAAAATATGTCACAACATGAGGATGACCTTCAGCATCCAATTTTCAATCTCGTCTTTTTGGGTTAAGGTTTAGAACAAGAAGAACCAAATTATGAAAATTAATTCTTGCACTTTTTCTAATGGAATTTTAACAAGGGAACTTATAGCAATCTCTTTTACCCCCTTTTCCTTTTAAGATTTTTAGACAAATGGTTAACACATACTCTAAATTTTCAAAAGATTGAACTCAAAAAAGCCATAATTTACTCCATAAAGTAAGCCATAATCAAACAATTACTATACATCAAAATTAAAAATCATCATATAACAAATTATGTAACCCAAAAGCTAAAAATCCAAATTTTGATTACAACACAAAAAACAACAAATTAATGGAAGAAAAAAAAATTTCAGCATAACTTGAAAGTTAAACAAAACAGTTATATAAATACCTCTAACAAGTCTTTTGAGCTTCAAATGTAGCTTAAATAAATCAGCTTCATCACTAAAACACACCATTTTCCCTATTTCCAGAATTTTGCTTACCTTCAACTATCCCCAAAACATAAATGGCTATTAAGTCGGTCCAAAAAAAACTTTATCTATAAAATAAATATCTTTGACATATATAAGTAAGTTAAGTGAATTAAACTTAAAAAAATTCCCC
>PYUH01000238.1:94905-119734 GCA_016808085.1 Suaeda aralocaspica | reverse complement strand
AATACTAGAGCATACTGAAAATGGCTGTTGATGATGAGAGAGAAAAGGAGCAAGAGTGAATATTGGGATTTAAAGAAAAAAAACATGAGCTTTTTTAAAATGGGTTCTTCTCTCCATAATAATATTTTTTTTTTTGCAGATATTTCACTGATTAATACTAGAGATAAGAAAATTTTTCGCCAAAAAAAAATGGTGTTTTTTTTTTTTGAAGGTTTTAAAGCTTTGGTTTTATATTGTCATTTACTTGTTTGTACAACTGTCGCGCATAATATTGTTGTTGTAAAATTTTGGTTTTTTTTTTTGGCAATTTTTGTAATGTGATGAAGTGAAAAATGGAGGAGTGAATGTGATGAGGTGAGAACTGAGAAATGAATAAATGTGTATCACATGAGATATTGAAATATATAGGGCCGAACGTTATGCCATAATTTTGCTTTGTTTTGGCCTTCTAAGGTTTTAGACTAAAGTAAGGAGTAGCTGCTTTCACATTGATATAAAACGATTTGATAAGGGGTAGTTTAAATGATTAAAAACTTTTTTTTTTTAAGTTTTAGATGAGTAGATGATTTTAGTTAATTCTCATAGCTATGTTTAAGCCGATAATTTTCGACTCTTTAACTATAAAGCGAATAATTATTCCATTTATTTCGCAAAATGAGTCTTAAGTGTAACCAAATTAATCAAGGGGATAGTAATCAAATCTAAAAGTGCAAAAATCACTCCCTCATTTGTAATCTATCACATGATGTTCTTGTATAATCAATGTAAAAAAAATCTCTAAAATGTTTAAATTTGTGACTCAATTTTACTTCTCACTCCTTTCATAATTACCGAAGGTGATCAAAAGTTCATGTCATATCAGGCATAATAACTAGGTGTGTCTAAAACTTATGACCTTGACCTTTATTTTGAATGGGACATTTTACTAATAATGTATATTAATTTTGCGTCAAAGGTTCACAAAATTTCTAGTTCAAGCCATTCAAATCATCTGTATACATAAAAAATGTCATTTGATATGCAATTTATACAAAGTAAATTTGTTAATAAGAATTTCTTAGTAGGTAATGGAGGAGTAAAACTATGTCTTTAAAAAAAGGGTGTGGCCCATGCACTGCTAATTTTGATGCTTTTGATAGGAAGAAAAGTAAGGTCAAACAGTGATTAATTAAATTAATGCTACGGTTTAACAGATACTAGTTGGTAAGACTAGTTTATTGTTTTTGCCCCCCAGTGATTGTTACTCCAAACAAAATACGAGTACGTACACTTTGCTCACTAAATTGAAGTGGTGAATTTGGGACCCATTTGGCCAATCCTCCCTTTTCTATGGCTTTATTTTATTATTATTATTATTATTATTAATTATTATTATATTTTTATTTTTTTATTTTTTTTTTGGGTTGTCCAAGGAAATGCGATGTTTTCAACCGTGTGAATGTTGAATTAACTCGATAGAAGTTTCGATTCTATCTTCTTTACTTGCTATGTTATGACTTTTGATATTATTATATAGTGTAACTTGTGTTCACTTGATGATTAATGTGTAACGAAAAACATAGTTTATATGAGTTTGATTCGTCTAATGTATATTTTCCAAAAATAAACTTTTGTAATAATTATGTCAAACTCGAGATATGGATTTTATAAGTTACGTCTTCGGAGATCTGAAAGAGTGAAGTAGCAAAAAAAAAAAAAAAAGGGAGGGGTAGTTTGTTCTCTGTGGCAATTTGATAAGTGATTGATTGTCTAGTTAGATATATATTATTATTATTATTATTATATTATTATATTACCACTCCTCGCTATTAGATGTTTAATAAACATCTAACAGTAGAGACTAAACATCTCTCTTGTGTGTAGCTTGAAAGTTAAGGCCGCATTAACTTGGTAGTTTGGTAAAATCGAATGGTGTTGTAAAACAATTTAGAGTTTATCTTGAATATATATAATAATAATCAAGTGAAATAGTTTTATGATCTTGTTTTGTTGATTTGTAACTTAATTATATAATAATTGAGGATTAATTAACACAACTTTACTATGGACTTTGCAATTTGCATAGTACAGTGTCAACATTAAATGAATATGATGTGCTAGGAAGGTCCTGGTTTGACAATTACATTCATATCATGTGTTTTGTGCTCAAACACCTTGGTTTCTTAATTAGCTTGTGTGATATGTAACAAGGGTTTTAAAAACTCATTGGGGCTTACTTTATTATATTTGCAAATTGAGTGATGCACTCGTCGACTAATAGGATGTGATGAGGTAGATATACTCATATAAAACTAATGTTTGACCTACAACTAATTTCGTAGACTTTGATAATATCTTAATTGGTCTTTACATATAGTACTAGAAGCACATAAGGCTTTGTACTTTGGAGGAATAGTTGAACTGAAATGAATATTATACATTCACTCAAAATCATTAAGACTCAATTAAATTGAATTGAAAAAAGCCAAAAAATAAAAAAAATAAAAATAAAGTCTTAATATTGTAGTATGTTAGTTTTGATTTCATAAAGAGCGGGTTCAAACATGACAACATGGACAATTGCAAGCTATTTGGCCTAACCCTATAATGCAAGTAGCTGTAGTATATCATTTTCCTTCTCTTTTATAATCAATATTAGGTTCTTAAGTTATTTTGTATTATGGGCTTTTTTTCACCGCTTTAGTCTACCGACAATTGCCTTAATTATTCTCAGTTATATTATTTTAATTTATTATATATACGTAATCCATAATGTTTATATGTGAGAGTGAGATTGTAGTATTAAGTTGGTAGAATTTCTCGGTTCTAAGAAATTTTGAAATTTATTCTCATCTCACTCTTATCATTTTTTAGTACTTGTAGTTAGCACCAAAAAAAAAAAAAGCTTTTCATGTGTCGTCGCTTGGACGCTTGAATTGAATCATGTTAGAGTCCAGAGTTTCAAAGTGACCTAAGCGCGATTTAATAAGCTAGGCTCGGGAATTATGACTTTTCCTAAAATTTAATCATGTTTGTGGTGGTTGTGTTTAATATCGACCAGGCCAGTGGGGTGGTGTGCCACACATTGGACTAGGTGACTAATATCGGTCCGACCCATGTCCACTCCAATCTACCAGTATTATTACAAGATGAAATAGCTTCAAACAAACCGTATGTAGCTTTTTAATTGATGGGAAATTCGATTGCAGGCATACATATTTAAAACTTCATTGAAGATGTTCAGAAACATCTTGCATGCATTCAACCTAAGGTTTAAATTGAGGTGTTGAAGTGACGTTGTTGCATGCACGGCATTCATCACCTTGTTAGTTTACTTCTGAATTTCTGATGAGCACTAAGTTTAAAGTCTTAGTACTAGCTAAGGGATAGTGGTTGTAATTTTTTTACAATACAAGATTCTTCTATATTATGCATGACGCATAATTACAACTCTATTATTGATAAAACTATCAATATTAGTATGAGGAATTTCTGATATCGATCTAACAGTAAAATGGTTAAGGAAAGATATCATATGGTTTTTTTGTAAATATATCAAAAGTAGGGGTCTTGTATATTAGTGTATAGGTATTTTGCATAATTTACGGAAACACCTGTGATATATCCTCCCTTAACATCTCACTGTGAAATGTGGGGAATCTCTCAATATTAGTATTCGTACCAGCTACATCTATTTAATTGCCCTCCATTGAATTGCCCTTTACAATTCGACTACAAATATTAATGATTAAAGTTATGGATCGTACAATAAAATCTGCATGTCATATTGTGTAAGCTTTTGTTAAAAAAACATACCTACCATATGTATAGAAATTTTTTGAGCTTATCCAATTTAGTGGGACTCTAAAATACGCGTTTAGTTGTTTAAACTTCTACTTCTTTGCTGTAATTGTTTTTTTCGTCGGGGTGTACGGATTTTTGGTCGTTAGAATTTGTTGGCTAGCTATTCCATATCATTACATTGATATATATATTCTTATCCTATATATTAATTGGTTTCATTTGTACTTTGGATGCTAATGACGGTCTAATAATACGGAGCAATAAGCTATTTTTTAATGCATGATGATAATGCGGTTATTTAGCCCAAATTCAAGTATAGGAGGACTTAGATTAAATTATAAGTATTTATATAGGATTCTATTGTCGTGGAATAAGGTACTCGGGAAGCAAAAGAAGAAATTTTATTCCAACTATTCAATAAGCAAGAACATAAACTTTCTCTAGTCAAATTGTTGACTTTTTTAGAGTGATGAGTAGTTTAAGTAGTTAAAGTTTCCTTAATTTCAGGGGATCATGAGATTGATTCTCATCATCCAATCTAGTGGTTTATTCAACCAAAAAAAAAAAAAAATAGTTGGTGTATGTCAATTAAACCATTTGAATAAAGAAAAACTCCTTTTATACAAACTAAGCGCAAGTAAAGAGACTGGTATATATATCTTAGACCCATATATATGACAAAGATTAAAGATGCATTTGATAATAATAACCAAGTAATCCAAGCACAAATAATGTCACACATTTAACATGTTTACGTAGTAATATTATATATTGCAACGCACTTGAGAACCGAGGAAGTAATATGTACATTTCTTCTCATCCTCATAGACCACCCATAAGGCCACAATCCCATCTCACTCAACTAAGATAGTTAATATCCCAAATACTTCAAAGTTCAACAAGAACACCTCTAAATCTTGGAATGTCAACGGTTACCTTTTGTCCTTCAATTAAAGTGACCTAGACTTCCTATACCCTTGTTCAAAGACAGTCAACGGATCAGAAATGATTGGATCATTTGGGCCGTAAATATCATACACAAGAACTCTCTTAGGCCCAATCTTGTATTCAACATACTTTAGCTCCATATCATGGGCCGGTTTGCCAAGTAGATGTTTGAGGCCCAATCTAGTGCTAAAGGAACAATTTGGATCACAACAGCTCCATTTCGAAAGAAACACCTCATAGTGAGCCCAGCACCAGGGCCCCCACATGATGTCACATGAGTTCCAACTTTGCAAATTGGTCCAAATGTAGCATTTCACGGGTCATTGACATTCGGATCTCAAAGCCCAAACTAAGCATCATTTTAACCATTCATCTTCATTAGAATACTCTTGTTCCTTTGCGAGATATGAAGAGGATTTTGGGCTTCTTATTGGGCTTCAATGGGCCGTCCATGGTTAAGTTGTATGATTTGCTAGAGAGAGTTCCTGAAATCTGCCATGTATAGCCTCTTGGATTTCAGAGCTATTTAAGGCTAGATTGTCATGGTACCTATAAAAGATAAGCAAGAGTTAAATTTTCTATTGCACTTACGTAATATATAACATTAACAACAGTAAAAACTTATCAAGTTAAATAAGGCCGAACACAACACTATGCTTTTGAACGGCATTAGACCTGATTAATATTTACGCTTTTGAGTGTTGTGTGGAGCTTATTGGACCAAAACGATTTATTTTAAGTGAAAAGAGCACGTCCTTAGTGACAGTGTGACAATAATTTTGCGTTCCAAAATTGTCACAATTAATTTTGACTGTTACGTTATGAGATGAGATGAAGGGAGTACAAAGTAGTTTCAAGGGGGATTATTTACCTGAGACCAAAAACAGCACTTGGAAGAACATGAAACTCTTCCATCACTATCACCATTCAAAACTTCAAAGAGGACAATTGCTTCAAAACCTTTGTACTTATAAACCCACCAATTTCATAAAGTGATCAAAAATTGCACTCGAGTTTCGAAATGCCAAGAAGTAATGAATAGGGATTATAATCTCATTTAATTCATGAAAACATATTTCCTATAAACCCACCAGAAGAAAATACTATAGCGGAACATCATGCATAACTTCACAATATGAAAAAGCATTTTTTCTTTGAGTTATGTTATTGCCATGAAGTATTTGTATTGGTGTGACTTCTTTCATGGCCACAGGATCTTCCCTTCTTGCATATGGCTGAACGGTCCGTTTTTCGAGGGTTGATCGGACGATGGTACGTACACAACCAAGGGTTGATTGGTTGGTATTATCACTTGTTTGTTGATGATGCATTGTTCAAATGAAATTCATACAAGCATGAAAATCAGTATCATCAAGTTGTTGTAGGTCTTTCCCTGGGTTAATATTGAGTAAAGAGTCAATTATATGTCAAATTTATGCCTTAATTGTATTTCAACATGGAAGTTAAGTCAAATAATAGACAATTAACGAATTATAGATATAATCAAAATAAGACCAAATAAATCTGTCATATCATTATATTCTTTCTTAGATCGCACACTCATAAAACTGTGCAACTATGTACACGAGAAGATTAAAAAAAAAAAACAAGACAAAAAATACCTTGACTAGTCTTCTTAAATGGAGCTTCATTGCTTCTTTCCCATTCTAGGAGTAACATGTTCCTTGTTCCATGTTTGGTGCCTTCCTTCATTAATTACAATCAAAAACATAATGGCATGATCAAAAAGTCCCCAAAATTACATAAAAGTCAAAAAAAATAAAAAAAAAGAAAAAAAATTATGCATTCAATTAAAAACAACTAAAGAAAAGAAAATAATGAGAGACATAAAATTAAAATAGTATAACTCACTTGAATGGTCAAATGTAGAAGAATTTTTCCTAGGAGGAATTGATTGTCGATGCAAAGGGAAGAAGAAGATGATAAATATTGAACAAATGACTAATGTTATAATAAGTCTTCTCTTGTTTTAATTTATCCATATAATAACTAAATAAAATTTGAGTTCCTTAATTTGAATCAATTATTGCTTATTAGCGTCTAATGACCTTTTGTTTTGAGCTTAGAGAGGAAAAAAAAATGGTTTAGACTTTAGATTGGATCGATGAAGAATCTAGAACATTAATATCTCCCGCATAACTCTGTAACTTTGCATGATTAGATATTAAAAAATTAATGTACGTATTCATAATTTCATATTGTAGATGAAGTTAATTATTAACAAAGAAAATTAAAGATAGTAAATATTCATGAAAAATATTATAGTAAAACAATCATTATTATATGATTAAACATTTTGTAGTACTAGGCAAAGAAGTGACAAATGTTAACTTAATAATAAAAAAAAAATAAAAATAAGGAGATGGCACAAACTTCAACGCCAAGGTGCCAATCATTATAAATTTATAATAATAACTCTCAATGCTAACTTGCTAAGGCCTATATTATTAGCAAACACAGACAAAGAATTGGTTCGCTTGGCTAACTAGCGTTGGACCAGCCCAAATATACATCAACTAGCGTTATTTTGTGATTGTATGGTGTCATGTCGTGAATTCGTACTACAAGTATACTAGCATATTGGCCGGGCGTGCCTCCTGTGTGTTACTATTTTTAACTTTAATGTGTTATATTTACGTTTAGTTTTTGAAAATTAAAAAACAAAATGAAAAATATCTAACCTCTCATTTACTTAATGAATAAAAAGAATAAACATTTAACACAAAAATGAAAAACCAAATGAAAAAAATCTAATACTATGTAGACATTTAATCACTAATAAGGTTAGTGAGATGGTAAATGCATGAATTTGATTGTAAGAAGTCAGGATTCTTCAGTTATTTTAGAGTAGGAGCCTTTTAATATATTTAATAGATTTCATACAAATATTTAAATGTAGTTGTGTAGTGTCGATAGTATACATTTATGAATGAAGTAAAAAAAAAAAAAAAAAAAAAAAAAAAACTTACTAGAGTATACTGAAAATGGCTGTTGATGATGGAAGAAAAGGAGCAAAAGAGTGAATATTGGGATTAAAGAAAAAACTATGAGCTTTTTTAAAATGGGTTCTCTCTTCTCCATAATAATTTATTTTTTTTTTTGCAGATAATTTCACTGATTAATACTAGAGAAAATGTTTTTCTGCCAAAAAAAATGGTGTTTTTTTTTTTTTGAAGTGTTTAAAGCTTTGGTTTTATATTGTCATTTACTTGTTTGTACAACTGTCGGCATAATATTTGTTGTTGTAATAATTTTGGTTTTTTTTTGGGCAATTTTTGTAATGTGAAAGTGAAAAATGGAGGAGTGAATGTGATGAGGTGAGAACTGAGAAATGAATAAATGTGATATCACATGAGATATTGAAATATATAGGGCCGAACGTTATGCCATAATTTTGCTTTGATTTTGGCCTTCTAAGGTTTTATGACTAAAGTAAGGAGTAGCTGCTTTCACATTGATATAATAACGATTTGATAAGGGGTAGTTTAAATGATTAAAAACTTTTTTTTTTTTAAGTTTTAGATGAGTAGATGATTTTAAGTTTAATTCTCATTAGCTATGTTTAAGCCGATAATTTTCGACTCTTTAACTATAAAGCGAATAATTATTCCATTTATTTCGCAAAATGAGTCTTAAGTGTAACCAAATTAATCAAGGGGATAGTAAATCAAATCTAAAAGTGCAAAAATCACTACCTCATTTTTAGTAATCTATCACATGATGTTCTTGTATAATCAATGTAAAAAAATCTCTAAAATGTTTACATTTGTGACTCAATTTTACTTCTCACTCCTTTCATAATTACCGAAGGTGATCAAAAGTTCATGTCATATCAGGCATTAACTAAGGTGTGTCTAAAACTTATGACCTTGACCTTTTATTTTGAATGGGACATTTTTACTAATAATGTATTATTAATTTTGCGTCAAAGGTTACAAAAATTTCTAGTTCTCAAGCCATTCATAATCATCTGTAATACATAAAAAATGTCATTTGATATGCAAATTTATACAAAGTAAAATTTGTTAATTTAAGAATTTCTTAGGTAATGGAGGAGTAAAACTATGTCTTTAAAAAAAGGGTGTGGCCCATGCACTTGCTAATTTTGATGCTTTTGATAGGAAGAAAAGTAAGGTCAAACAGTGATTAATTAAATTAATGCTAACCGGTTTAACAGATACTAGTTGGTAAGACTAGTTTATTGTTTTTGCCCCCAAGTGATTGTTACTCCCAACAAACTACGAGTACGTACACTTTGCTCACTAAATTGGAAGTGGTGAATTTGGGACCCATTTGGCCAATCCTCCCTTTTCTATGGCTTTATTTTTATTATTATTATTATTATTATTATTATTATTATTATTTTTTATTTTTTTATTTTTTTTTTGGGTTGTCCAAGGAAATGCGATGTTTTCAACCGGTGAATGTTGAATTAACTCCGATAGAAGTTTTCGATCTATCTTTCTTTACTTGCTATGTTATGACTTTTGATATTATTTATATAGTGTAACTTTGTTTCACTTTGATGATTAATGTGTAACGAAAAACATAGTTATATGAGTTTGATTCGTCTCAATGTATATTTTCCAAAAATATAACTTTTGTAATTTTAATTATGTCAAACTCGAGATATGGATTTTATAAGTTACGTCTTCGGAGATCTGAAAGAGTGAATGTAGCAAGTAAAAAAAAAAGACTAAGGGAGTATTTGTTCTCCTGTGGCAATTTGATAAGTGATGATTGTCTAGTTAGATTATTATTATTATTATTATTATTATTATTATTATTATATTACCACATCCTCGCTATTAGATGTTTACTAAACATCTAACAGTTAGAGACTAAACATCTCTCTTGTGTGTATGCTTGAAAGTTAAGGCCGCACTTCATACTTGGTAGTTTGGTAAAATCTGAATTGGTTGTAAAACAATTTAGAGTTTATCTTGAATAATAATAATAATAATCAAGTGAAATAGTTTTATGATCTTGTTTTGTTGATTTGTAACTTAATTATATAATAATTGAGGATTAATTAACACAAACTTTACTATGGACTTTGCAATTTGCATAGTACTAGTGTCAACAATTAATGAATGATGAATGTGCTAGGAAGGTCCTGGTTTGACAATTACATTCATATCATGTGTTTTGTGCTCAAACACCTTGGTTTCTTAATTAGCTTTGTGTTATATGTAACAAGGGTTTTAAAAACTCATTGGGGCTTACTTTATTATATTTGCAAATTGAGTGATGCACTCGTCGACTAATAGGATGTGATGAGGTAGATATACTCATATAAAACTAATGTTTGACCTACAACTAATTTCGTAGACTTTGATTAAATATCTTAATTGGTCTTTACAATATAGTACTAGAAGCACATAAGGCTTTGTACTTTGAGATGGATAAGTTGAACTGAAATGAATATTATACATTCACTCAAAATCATTAAGACTCAATTAAATTGAATTGAAAATAAGCCAAAAAATAAAAAAATAAAAATAAAGTCTTAATATTGTAGTATGTTAGTTTTGATTTCATTAAAGAGCGGGTTCAAACATGACAACATGGACAATTGCAAGCTCCATTTGGCCTAACCCTATAATGCAAGTAGCTAGTATATCATTTTCCTTCTCTTTTATAATCAATATTAGGTTCTTAAGTTATTTTGTATTATGGGCTTTTTTTCACCGCTTTAGTCTACCGACAATTGCCTTAATTATTCTCAGTTATTAATTATTTAATTTATTATATTATACGTAATCCATAATGTTTATATGTGAGAGTGAGATTGTAGTATTAAGTTGGTTAGAATTTCTCGGTTCTAAGAAATTTTGAAATTTATTCTCATCTCACTCTTATCATTTTTTAGTACTTTAGTAGTTTAGCACCAAAAAAAAAAAAAGCTTTTTCATGTGTCGTCGCTTGGACGCTTTGAATTGAATCATGTTAGAGTCAAGAGTTTCAAAGTGACCTATGCGCGATTTAATAAGCTAGGCTCGGGAATTATGACTTTTCCTAAAATTTAATCATGTTGTGTTGGTTTGTTGTTTAATATCGACCAGGCCAGTGGGGTGGTGTAGCCACACATTGGACTAGGTGACTAATATCGGTCCGACCCATGTCCAACTCCAATCTACCAGTATTATTACAAGATGAAATAGCTTCAAACTCAACCGTATAGTAGCTTTTTAATGTTGATGGGCAAATTCGATTGCAGCATACATATTTAAAACTTCATTGAAGATGTCAGAACATCTTGCATGCATTCAACCTAAGGTTTAAATTGAGGTTGGTTGAAGTACGTTGTTGTCCATGCACGGCATTCATCACCTTGTTAGTTGTTACTTCTGAATTTCTGATGAGCACATAAGTTAAAGTCTTAGCTTACTAGCTAAGCTGATAGTGGTTGTAATTTTTTTATCAATACAAGATTCTTTCTATTATTATGCATGACGCATAATTACAACTCTATTATTGATAAAACTATCAATATTAGTATGAGGAATTTCTGATATCGATCTAACAGTAAAATGGTTAAGGAAAGATATCATATGGTTTTTTTGTAAATATATACAAAAGTAGGGGCTGTATTATTAGTGTATATGTTATGTATTTTGCATATATTTACGGAAACACCCTGTGATATATCCTCCCTTAAACATCTCACTGTGAAATGTGGGGAATCTCTCATATTAGTATTCGTACCAGCTACATCTATTTAATTGCCCTCCATTGAATTTGCCCTTTACTAATTCGACTACAAATATTAATGATTAAAGTTATGGATCGTACAATAAAATCATGCATGTCATATTGTGTAAGCTTTTGTTAAAAAAAACATACATACCATATGTATAGAATATTTTTGAGCTTAATCCAATTTAGTGGGACTCTAAACTACGCGTTTAGTTTGTTTAAACTTCTACTTCTTTGCTGTATAATTTTGTTTTTTTCGTCGGTGTACGGACTTTTTTGGTCGTTAGAATTTGTTGGCTAGCTATTTCCATATCATTACATTGATCATATATATTCTTATCCTATATATTAATTGGTTTTCATTTTGTACTTTGGATGCTAATGACGGTCTAATAATACGGAGCAATAGCTATTTTTTAATGCATGATGATAATGCCGTTATTTAGCCCAAAATTCAAGTATAGGAGGACTTAGATTAAATTATAAGTATTTATATAGGATTCTATTGTCGTGGAATAAGGTACTCGGGAAGGCAAAAGAAGAAATTTTATTCCAACTATTCAATAAAGCAAGAACATAAACTTTCTCTAGTCAAATTGTTGACTTTTTTTAGAGTGATGAGTAGTTTAAGTAGTTAAAGTTTCCTTTTTAATTTCAGGGGATCATGAGATTGATTCTCATCATCCAATCTAGTGGTTTCTATTCAACCAAAAAAAAAAAAAAATAGTTGGTGTATGCTCAATTAAACCATTTGAATAAAGAAAAACTCTCTTTTATACAAAACTAAGCGCAAGTAAAGAGACTGGTATATATATCTTAGACCCATATATAATGACAAAGAATTAAAGATGCATTTGATAATAATAACCAAGTAATCCAAAGCACAAATAATGTCACACATTTTAACATGTTTACGTAGTAAATATTATATATTGCAACGCACTTGAGAACCGAGGAAGTAATATGTACATTTCTTCTCATCCCTCATAGACCACCCATAAGGCCACAATCCCATCTCACTCAACTTAAGATAGTTAATATCCCAAATACTTCAAAGCTTCAACAAGAACACCTCTAAATCTTGGAATGTCAACGGTTACATTTTGTCCTTCAATATAAAGTGACCTAGACTTCCTATACCCTTGTTCAAAGACAGTCAACGGATCAGAAATGATTGGATCATTTGGGCCGTAAATATCATACAAAGAACTCTCTTTAGGCCCAATCTTGTATTCAACATACTTTAGCTCCATATCATGGGCCGGTTTGCCAAAGTAGATGTTTGAGGCCCAATCTAGTGCTAAAGGAACAATTTGGATCACAACAGCTCCATTTCGAAGAAACACCTCATTAGTGAGCCCAGCACCATGGGCCCCCACAATGATGTCACATGAGTTCACAACTTCTGCAAATTGGTCCAAATGTAGCATTTCACGGGTCATTGACATTCGGATCTCAAAGCCCAAACTAAGCATCATTTTAACCATTTCATCTTCATTTAGAAATACTCTTGTTCCTTTGCGAGATATGAAGAGGATTTTGGGCTTCTTATTGGGCTTCAATGGGCCGTCCATGGTTAAGTTGTATGATTTGCTAAGGAAGTTCCTGAAATCTGCCATGTTATAGCCTCTTGGAATTTCAGAGCTATTTAAGGCTAGATTGTCATGGTACCTATAAAAAGATAAGCAAGAGTTAAATTTTCTATTGCACTTACGTAATATATAACATTAACAACAGTAAAATACTTATCAAGTTAAATAAGGCCGAACACAACACTATGCATTTTGAACGGCATTAGACCTGATTAATATTTACGCTTTTGAGTGTTGTGTTGGAGCTTATTGGACCTAAAACGATTTATTTTAAAGTGAAAAGAGCACGTCCTTAGTGACAGTGTGACATAATTTTGCGTTCCAATAATTGTCACAATTAATTTTGACTGTTACGTTTATGAGATGAGATGAAGGGAGTACAAAGTAGTTTCAAGGGGGGATTATTTACCTGAGACCAAAAACAGCACTTGGAAAGCAATGAACTCTTCCATCACTATCACCATTCAAAACTTCAAAAGAGGACAATTGCTTCAAAACCTCTTTGTACTTATAAACCCACCAATCTTCATAATCAGTGATCAAAAATTGCACTCGAGTTTCGAAATGCCAAGAAGTAATGAATAATGGGATTATAATCTCATTTAATTCATGAAACATATTTCCTATAAACCCACCAGAAGAAAATACTATAGCTGGAACATCATGCATAACTTCACAATATGAAGAAGCATTTTTTCTTTGAGTTATGTTATTGCCATGAAGTATTTGTATTGGTGTGACTTCTTTCATGGCCACAGGATCTTCCCTTCTTGCATATGGCTGAACGGTCCGTTTTTCGGAGGGTTGATCGGACGATGGTACGTACACAACCAAGGGTTGATTGGTTGGTATTATCACTTGTTTGTTGATGATGCATTGTTCAAAATGAAATTCATACAAGCATGAAAATCCAGTATCATCAAGTTGTTGTAGGTCTTTCCCTGGGTTAATATTGATGTAAAGAGTCAATTATATGTCAAATTTATGCCTTAATTTGTATTTCAACATGGAAGTTAAGTCAAATAATAGACAACTATAACGAATTATATGATAATCAAAATTAAGACCAAATTAAATCTCGTTCATATCATTATACTTCTTCTTAGATCCCGCACACTAAAACTGTGCAACTATGTACACGAGAAGATTAAAAAAAAAAAACAAGAACAAAATACCTTTGACTAGTCTTCTTAAATGGAGCTTCATTGCTTCTTTCCCATTCATAGGAGTAACATGTTCCTTGTTCCATGTTTGGTGCCTTCCTTCATTAATTTACAATCAACATAATTGGCATGATCAAAAAGTCAGTCCACAAAATTACATAAAAGTCAAAAAAAATAAAAAAAAAGAAAAAAAATTATGCATTCAAATTAAAACAACTAAAGAAAAGAAAATAATTGAGAGACATAAAAATTAAAATATAGTATAACTCACTTGAATGGTCAAATGTAGAAGAATTTTTCCTAGGAGGAATTGATTGTCGATGCAAAGGGAAGAAGAAGATGATAAATATTGAACAAATGACTAATGTTATAATAAGTCTTCTTCTTGTTTTTAATTTATCCATAATTTAATAACTAAATAAAATTTGAGTTCCTTTAATTTGAATCAATTATATGCTTAATTAGCGTCTAATGACCTTTTGTTTTGAAAGCTTAGAGAGGAAAAAAAAATGGTTTAGACTTTAGATTGGATCGATGAAGAATCTAGAACATTAATTATCTCCTGCATAACTCTGTAACTTTGCATGATTAGATATTAAAAAATTAATGTACGTATTCATAATTTCATATTGTAGATGAAGTTTAATTATTAACAAAGAAAATTAAAGATTAGTAAATTATATCATGAACAATATTATAGTAAAACAATCATTATTATTATGATAAAACATTTTTGTAGTACTAGTCAAAGAAGTGACAAATGTTAACTTAATAATAAAAAATAAATAAAAAATAAGGAAGATGGCAAAACTTCAACGCCAAGGTGCCAATCATTATAAATTTATAATAATAACTCTCAATGCTAACTTGCTAAGTGCCTAATTAATTAGCAAACACAGACAAAAGAATTGGGTTCGCTTGGCTAACTAGCAGTTGGACCAGCCCAAATAATACATCAACTAGCGTTTAATTTTGTGATTGTATGGTGTCATGTCGTGAATTCGTACTACAGAGTATACTAGCATATTGGCCCGGGCGTTGCCTCGGGTGTTACTTATTTTAACTTTAATGTGTATATTTACGTTTTAGTTTTGTGAAAATTATAAAAAACAAAATGAAAAATATCTAACCTCTCATTTACTTAATGAATAAAAAGAATAGACATTTAAACAACAAAATGAAAAACAAAATGAAAAAAAATCTAATACTATGTAGACATTTAAATCACTAATAAAGGTTAGTTGAGATGGTAAATGCATGAATTTGATTTGTAAGAAGTCATGGATTCAAGTCTTATTTTAGAAGATAGAGACGCCTTTTAATATATTTAATAGATTTCATACAAATATTTAAATGTAGTTGTGTAGTGTCGTATATATACATTTATGAATAAAGTAGTTAGTTAAAGTTTTGAAAAATATGAATAAAGACAAACATTTATAAGAAGGTACAATGATTTATTAATACATGTACAAACCTATTATTCGAATTATACGTGGTATATACGGAGTATGTATTTATAGAACAAAGAAATGTTCAATATGAAACACGTACATAGTAATAACTTAGTCGTTGTAACAATCAAAAGAAGAAGCAGAGAGATGGTAAGGAAAACTATTGGTATACAAAAACTCTAAGCTTTCACCGGCGTCAAGGGAGTCACCATCGTTGACAAGGCAGTCATCGTAGGACAATCTTCGAAAGATGATAGGATCAACGAGCCTAGTGGAGCTAAACCACCCGCAATGAACATGAATATTACCAATGGTGCAATTGGTTGCACAAATATTCATTATTGCAACTCCATAGGTTTGGTTTTCGCTAGGGAAGGGCGGCATTGGTCCTTGGTCTATTAGTAAGTCATCCGTTGAGCATGGTGGTGGTGGTGGTGGTGGTTCTTTTGTTGACGCCCTTTCTTTAATTATGATACACATGCATAGTTTAATAAAACAAATTGCATGAGCTAACTAAATTAATTTGAGAACAACTAGCTAATAATAGCAAGATAGCCAAAATTCATTGTGATAATAGTAAGGCAGGCTCGACTAAAAATTTAAGATGATGGTTAATTTTTATCAAAAGTTTTGACTTTTGTTACTTTTTTTTACCACTCGTTGCAAAATTTTTATCAAGAGTTTGATACTTTATTTGTAAACACATGGTAATTAAATTTTGTTAAGACATTTGGTAAATCAAAAATTCTACACCATAGAAAAAGGTAATTTTTTTTTTATTGAATCTATTAGATTTCTATCGATCTAGTTTGTACTCAATAGAATTATTGAGTGATCACCCTAAACCAAATCCGTTTCATTATATTATTAAAAAATATTACGTAAGAGATGCATCTGCATTTTAAGACGTATTTGGTAGTTATAATGTGTAATTTAATTGCAAAACTTTACACTATAAAAATAATTTCTTAAATCAATTAAAATATTATCAATCCGATAAGTATCCAATAGAAATATAGAAATAGGAAATGGATGATGAAGACGGAGTGATAGGAATGGAAAGGTAGCATAGTTAGAGTGTATTACCTGAAACAAAAGGTGAAAACAAAATGCTAAATAGTACGTAAAGCATGAAAATTTTGAGATTTCTACTACCACCTTTCATTGTCTTTGAGACCATGAAGATAAAAGATTGAGCCACAACAATTAAGCTAAGCATTATTTTTATATATAAACACTTTAACTAAAACAATTTTAGCTATATATATATATATATATATATATATATAGACGTACTCTATATAGCAAAGTGCAAAACTTCTACGAAGTACAATATGTTTCAATGTGTATTTTATTAAAATATCAATAATTTGGGACGTAACCTTTCATATATTTATGATCAGGTGACTCATAAGATGCAATAGCTAGCTTAATTAAGATGTTAACAAGGAAAGTGCGTGTATGTAAAGTATTCTACTTGAGTAGTAAATTAAAATCAAGTAGTAATAAAAGAAAAAGACAAATAAGGTAGAGGGAATGGGATGATTATGAATTATGATCATCCAAATTAACAAGCTATGTAACACGAAAACGAAGAAGCTTGAATTATTCCCAAACATAAGAAAACGTAAAGAAAAATAAATATTGTCAAAAATAATGTAAACAAAAATAATCTTTATCCATGAACATATAATTTTATATGTTTTAATAAAAGATATTTGTTTATACAAATATGCAATTTGATTAGATATTAGAGAGAATGAACTATCTAATTTGCTATATTCTTACTAACTATGCACTCAACTAACATGTGTTTCGACATTTTAGATATTTAAGCGAATAGCCAATTTTTTGTCTTTTCTCAATTTCATGAGCACAAACACCTTGTATTTCTACATTAGTCGTTTGATATTTTGATTTTTTTTTTCCCGTAAAAATAATAGCGGCAAAGTCAAACTTTATACGTAAGATATATTTGAATTTTTTTTTAAAAAAAATTTCATGCATTTTTTCTAGTACGGAATATATGGTTTCTTTTTTAACTAGAAACTAGAAATCTAGGACCATTATACTCTAATTTGTCATGGAGGATAGACTACAAAGCTAATAATTTCGGTATTATCAAAGAGTCTTACGAAGTTAGCACTTAGCGGTACACAGTTAATTTTAAATTGTATTTTTGCGAATTGGTATTGTAAATATTAGTTTGTGGTAGTTTGTTAATTTGTAGATAGATGATTATTGTAAAGAAAACATTACCAAATTGAAATATTATGGCATATTTTTTTTTAATTCTAAACTCCTTTGTTTCTACTAGAAGAAATACATAACTTCCTCATACCGTTGTACATTTTATTGATGTACAGTAAGTGGAGTCGTGGATGTCATATACTCCCTCCGTTAGTTTTTATTTAGATATAATATTTGACTATTCACATATGTCGAGGCAAAATTTTGACTAACAATAATGTATAATTGTAAAAATATAAAACATATATATTTGAAAAATGAGGTGTTCAATTTTGATTGGTGTTGTATGTGAGGACCCACATATAATAGTTGTATGTGTATCACCTCTTTGTACCTGCTTAATCACGTACCTCTATTAATCCGTATATTTCCCAAATCTCTATGACAATTTATTAAGTGTCTTAATGTATGAACTTAACGTAAGTCCCAATTTGAATTCATCACCAAGCATCTTAAAATAAAATCGAACCTCTTAGCAGAAGCTAAGGTAAAAAGATTTATTTATACATGCATTATTTATAAATTCCACGTACATGGCAAATGACCAAATGTGGCATATGTGTAAAATAAAGAAGTGTACGATGTAATAATCTTAATTTAGTATTCATCATTGTAACACTCCATTGAAGAAACTGAGAGAGGGTAACAAAAACTATTGGCATACTCAAAAGTCATGGCTTCGCCATTAGCAAGGATGCCACCATTGTTGACAAGGCAGTCATCATAGGCGAGTCTTCGAAAGATCATTGGATCGACTAGCCGAGCTGAGGAATACCAGCCGCATTTGACATGGATGGCACCAATGCTACAATTAGACACACATCACTACACCAAAAAGTGTTTTTTATGGCTGTTAGAAAGCTTTTTTATAGCTGTTATTCAACGGCCATTATTCAAAGCGCTATAAAAAGTGATGGCACATTTTATAGCTGTTCTATAACCGCTATAGAAGGTCCTTCTATGGGCGCCAAGACACATAGATTTTACAGCTTATTTTTTATGGCTGTTATACAACAGCCATAAAAAGTGCATCAAAGGGCGCCAAATAACAAGTCTTTTATAGCTGTTATTTAATAGGAGCTGTTAAAAGCTTTGGACATATAACAACGCCTATTTTTCAACCGCTATTAAAACCTCCAATATTATTTAAAAAAAAAAATCCACAAAAATATTATCATTTTTGTCGAAAGCTTCAAGAATAGCTGTTATATGTTTCAAATAGACGCTTTACGCAAAATGTATTCCATTGTGGAGATACTCGAGAACTAGTTCACTTTTTTTCAAAATATATACATAGTTATTAACATACATCCATATGATCAAAAAGAAAACATATCAAAATAACAAAATCGACTACAAAATGTTTCATTTGTTCCAACTTGAACATGCAAGATAGCTACATGTGTTGAAAAACATGACGCACCCACTCAAGTCTAACTTCATCAATTTGAGTTTGATCGTAGCTTGAAAATTGGCAATCCGAAAAATACTGCATAACACATGTTTAAATTAGATAAAAGTTAGAACATTCATTATTATTTTGCTTTAAAAAAAGGGAGATAACATGCAAGTAATATATCAAACTCATGTTGTAAAGGTAAAGGGTACAATGAGTAGAAAGGTAGGGGGTATAATGAGCAGAAATTTCGGCAGCATAACAACTGTATATGGACATTTCCCATAAATAAACCATGAGTTATGGTTATTTAGCCACCTGCAATAAACTTTGGAAGACTCAAGGTCTTGGCAATATCTAGCAAAACCAACATTTTCAATCTTGCTTTCCGACAAAAGCATCATTTCAGAATTGGAAAGAAAAGGGAGCTAGCACAAGTGAATACACATTCAAATAATTTCTATTTTTGTAAAGGGGTAAAAGGATGAAATGGGACTTACAGTTTCAGGGATCTTTGTGCGTTTGTGTGCGATAATGTCTTTCATGTATCGCATGACATAATAGCCACAATCAACTCCATTTGTTTGTCGAGGACACTACATAAGTAATAAAATAAACAAATATAAATATCCATTCATATGAATGTTTCAAAATTGAATAATAAGGTAGCTATCTAGGTTATGAATTAACCATACTTTTATTGAATGCCATTTCGTATCCATCTTCAATTTTGTAGCAATCTCCATTTCACTTCGATATTGAAAAAGGGCTCTAAAGGGATTGAAATTGAAAATAAGTTGCTTATTTGAGACTAAGTATAAATATTGATTGATAAAAGGAATAAGGATCCTCTGTAGCACTAAATTTAGCATGTTGAAAATTAATTACTCACATGTCAACAATTTCACGTAAATCCTCTCTGACACCTTTCGATGTTCCAATTTCATCTTGATTGTGCAAGGAATCAAAGTAGTATATATACGATGTTGTTGAAAGGGTCGATAGCACTCAATATCCAATGCATCCTACTCAACAGACATTAAACCATGCAAGACATAAGCTACTAAAAAATCCCACCTTTTCTTCACGGTGAACGTCGGGATTCTGCAAGGTAACGGTGGCATTGGCCCTTGTTCTATTATTAAGTCTTTCGGAGAGCAATCTGGTTGTCCTCCCCATGCCCTATCTTCATGATCAACATTGTTTCTTCTTTGAAATCTTGCATCTATTTGTAATAATTACGTGACCAAAATTTAGTTTGCAATATATAATACGTGACAAATAAAATAATGGCAATGCATTTATGCATGAGCATGACCAAATTTGGATCGAGATCGTACGCTTGATGTAAGATCAGGCAAAACCAACAAAATTTCAATAGGATAGTATATTTTTAATTACTATTTTCACATCAAGATAGTCGCAACAAACTAATTTTTCTATACTCACAAATAATATTTCTTTGGGGTATTAGTATTACAATTTGTGGACTACATATGAAGTCATACGTTGTTGTTAGTGTAATATAATGTATTTGTGTAACGTAATTTTCTTATATTCACAAATAATACTTTGTGAGTAGGTTCATATATTCATACATTCGCGCGATGGGTGAAAGAGCGATGTGTGGTAAAGGTCTAGAGCGGTTGCATATATATATTCACATTTTAAGGTACTTTCATTGTGAAATTTAATTTATGAGGTTTAACTACAGAACATTTACTAAACATTCTAGAACTTATTTTTACTTTAAAACAACGGATGACTAGATGAGGAAGATCGATATGACGATATGGGATACAAATAGGTGAAAAACTAGCTATTATTAATTGGAGTATTGTTATTACCTCAAATAGAAAGTGAAAACAAAATGCTGAAGAGCAAGTAAATCATGCAAATCTCGAACGTTACACCACCACAACCTTTCATGGTCGATGAAGTTTAAAGATTTTAGCCTCACAATAATTAACTTTATAAATATAGTTTCGAATACGAGCTCGACTTACGTCTATCACAATAAATCTAATTGAAGCACATCACATTATAAAATTTCGTATTTTTGTTACGTGAACAATCTAGCAAATAATTTATTATGTAACCATTAATGTAAATGATCAGATGATTCAGATGCAAATAAGCAACAGCTTAATAATTAGAATTTTAGCAAATAAGTGAAAAGGACAAGGTGCACTAGTTTGTTATAGTGGAATTTAATACAGAAAAGAGACGCAGATGAAATCACACTTACAGGAGACGTGTAGATGGACAACATGAAAGAACTATTTTGTGGGCACACGAAAATATGATCTGATGAGTTATGGATCGAGTACAAAATTATAGAACTACAATTAAATATTGAGAAAGCTCTTAGGGGACGTTTGGTTTGGGATAGGAGGGGAGGGACAGTGATATGATAAGTTAATCGGGGGTAGAAGAAATGTACTCCGTAAATCCATAATGTTTGTTTGGTGGGATAGGGGTTAGGAAGGGGTGGTGACCACATGACTCTCAACGATTGAAATTGGTCTGTAAAAATTTGTTATTTACCTCTTTCAAAGATATATTTGAAGAAAACAACCATACTAGTCATTTTTACTATCACGGGATTTTAAAATTTATAGTTTCTAGGGGTTCTGGAGTCTCAGAAAACAAAAGTTGCCACTAATTTTATAAGGTGCCAATATGGTCAAAAGGTCAACCTTGGGAAGCTAATCGAGGCCGAATGAAAAGGCCATAAGAACGTCCTGGGAGATTGAAAAAGTTGTTGTTCTCTTCTTCCAAAATCCTTGATCAGAAACAAGTTTTTAGAGCCCAAAACCGATCGCAGAGAGTCCTTTGGTGACCCAGAGCACCTGGTACAAAAACAAGGCGAAAAGAAGACAGAACCCAAGACAGCTGCCCCTCTGGAGACAGAACATAAATGCTATAATTCACAATTTGCGAAGGTTTTGGGGTCCGGAAAAAGAAGTTGCCATAGGTCGTTTTACATGGTACCCGTATGATTTAATTGTCAGCCCCCATAAACTAATCGAGTCAAAAAGGCAATAAGAACGCCTCGGGAGAGCGAAAAATTTATTGTTCCCTTCTTTTCATTCCTCGAGAAAGGGATGATAACAAGTTTAAAGAGGTCAGAATCGATAAGAACGACCAAGGGGAGAGAAAAACTTGTTCCCTTTTTATGAAATCGTTAGGAAAGGGATGATAACAAGTTTGTAGAGGCCAAAATAGATCGCGGGGAGTCCTGTACGTAGTGACCCACAACACGTGGTTAAAAAAAAAAAGACTGGGAGGAAACATGACGGAGCTCGGGACAACCCACCTGGAGGTAAAAAACAATGGCTAGCTAACTTACAGTTTCCGGGGGGTTCCCAGGGTCACAAAAAAAAGACTGCCAAAAAATTTACAAGGACTCAAGCCCGTGTGGGTGAAAATTGAATCTAAAGAAGCTAATTGGGGTCGAAAAGGCCATAAGAACGTCCCATGTGAGCGAAAAAGTTGTTCCCTTTTTTCGAAATTCTCAAGAGATAAATGATAATAAGTTTTTATTGGCCCAATCGATTGAGTGGAATAATGGGGTGACCAAGAGCACGTGTTGAAAAAACAGAGGGAAAAGAAGACAAAGTTCAAGACAACCCCTCCAGAGGTAGAAAATAAAGACTATAATTCACTATTTTCTGGAGTTTCGAGGTCCTGAAAAAAATGTTAGTATAAATTTTAATTACACGGTTCCCGTATGGTTAAAATATTAATATTGGAAAGCTAATTGGGTCGAAAAGACCATAAGAACGTCCTGGGAGAGTGAAGAGGTCGTTGTTCCCTTTATTTGATGTCTTAGAGAGATGATAACAAGTTTTTAGAGGTCGAAATCGACTGTGGGGAGTCCTGTGGTAACCCAGAGCACGTAACTGGGATAAAAGAAGATGCAACCTCGGACAACTCCTTAGGAGGCTTTAAACGAAGGCTATTTATCACTATTTTTGTAGATTACATGGTTCCGAAAAAAGTTGCCAAAACCTTTTTCCGGTGTACCTGTATGGTTAAAATATGAACCCATACCAGGCGATTTGGGGCGAAAAGGTCATAAGAGGGATGATAACTAGTTTTTTAACGATTTATAGAAAACGATGTTTTTCCCTTCTCTGGAAAAGCATAAGAGGGATAATAACACGTTTTTAGGGGCCAAAATCTATCGTGGGGAGTCTTGAGATTTCGGGATCCCACAAAAAAATTCAAAAACTTTTTCGGGGTGCCCGTATGGCTAAAATATGAACTCAGACCAGACGAATTGGGGCGAAAAGGCCATAAGAGGGATGATAACATGTTTTAAGACAGTTTCCGGAAAAAAACAATTTTTCCTTACTCTGGAAAAGGCCATAAGACGGATAATAAGGCGTCTTTAGGGCCCGACACTTATCATGGGGAAAACCATGGTGGCCCATAGCACGTGGTACAAAAAACGCAGCAAGATGGAGCCAAGTACGACCCCTCTGGAGGCCTCAAACGAACGCTATTATTCACTTTTTTGAAAAAATTGCCAAAAATATTCCACGGTGCATGTATGGTCAAAATATAAACCCAGACCAGGCAATTTGAGGAAAAAGACATAATATGGATGATAACAAGTTTCTAGATGATTCCTTAAAAGAAGTTGTTTTTCTCATCTATGGAAAATGCCATAAGAGGGATGACAACAAATTTTAGGGGTCAAAAATTGCCAAAATCTTTCCGAGATGCCCGTATTGTATTTGGGGTGTAAAGAGTAATGATAACAAATTGTTAGACGGTTCCCTTAAATAGTTGTTTTTCCCTTCTATGGAAAATGCGATAAGAGGGACTATGACACGCTTGTAGGGGTCAAAAGCAGGGCAACAATAAGACGAAACCCGGTGCGGCCCCTCCAGGGGCCTTAAACGAAGGTTATTACTAGTTTCTTTTCTATGTTCTAGTGTCTTAGTAAAAAAATTGCTAAAAACTTTCTTAAATGCCCTTATGGTCAAAATATAAATCTAGACCTGATAATTTTTTTTTTTTTTGTGTGTGTGTGGGGGGGGGGGGGGGGGGCGGGCGTAGTGGGAGGGGTTTTTGTGTGTGGGGGGGGGGGACCCCAGACAACCAGGAAGCGGGGGCGGGGGGTGGGGTGTGCTGGGGGGGTGCCACTCCGGGGTGGGGGGGGGGGGGGGGGGGGGTTGAGGCCATAAGAGGGATGATAACAAGACTTTAAATAATTCTAGGAAAAAGTTGTTTTTCCCTTCTATGGAAAAGACCATAAGAAGGATGATAACAGGCTTTAGGAGCAGAGGTGTATCGTGGGGAATGATTTGGTGGTATGTCGCACGTAGTAATAATACAGAGCGAAAACAAAACAGTCCTCGATGCGGCTCTTTAGGAGGCCTCAAACGATGGGTATTCACTAATTTTTTTTGTTCTAGGGTCCCAGTATAAGAAATTGCCAAAATCTTTTTAAGGTGCCCATATGGTCAAAATATGGATCCATAATAGGCGATTCGGGGGGGGGGGGGGGGG
>PYUH01000238.1:8252-86311 GCA_016808085.1 Suaeda aralocaspica | reverse complement strand
AAAAAAAAAAAAAAAAACCTTGCTGTACAAAGATTAATCAAGTAGTAGATTGACATTTGACATACAAAAATATATCTGCATCTATTCATAAACGGCTTTTGATCTCTAGTACTCCATATTACAAACTACTCTATATACTGAAATACAAACAATGTGACTCATACAGAACATAAGAATTTGACTATGATGATGCTTGTAACACTTTACCTGTATCTACATCATACACAACAGAAAGGTTTATAATGAGGTCATCCATATTGGGACAGCCAGCGATTGTCAGTCCATGTTCATTTGCAAGATGCAGAAGGCAGATGAAACATAGATGAGGGGAAATATCACGAATATCAGCTGCTTTGCAATAATTAGGGAAGGCTGCTAATACATGTTTGAAATTTACAGCAGCAGCATCTTCCTTCTGCATGATGAAAGCGAAAAGGTAGTTGATTAAAAGGTATGCAAAGAGAAATGACGCGACAGACTGTACAATGAAGTAGGAAAAGGTTGGAATGCAATAAAATACATGCAATGGTTATTGTACAAAACATGTATGCAATATGAATACAAGAACAGAGAAAAAATGTTAAGAAGAATGGAAACAGCTTAAAATTAGCTGATCACTGCTCCTATAGCAGTACTTAGCACTTCCGCTTGTTGCAGTATTGCACACTGCCAACAGCAAAGCATAAAGGACTCTATGCTTAGCAGTTAGCACTAATGCTTTATGTAATGGTACACTAGATAATGCATATAAGAGTTTCAGCTAACGATTAGTGCCTATATAAGAATCTAGGTGTCGATATGAATAGTAGAGCTAAACATTCAAGTTGGAAAATCCAGAACTATGATAAATTATTGAAAAGTGAAGAAGCTCAATAATTTGGGAGCAATTACAGATTCACAGGTCTGATTACTTCTCCCTGTCAGCCATTGATTAATTGATATCAGCCAAAGAGTTGATTTTTAGGGTTTAAATGCATTTGTAACACAAGAGAACGTTTTGCAAACCTGTTCTACAGTTTTGATACTGTCATTAAGTTGACTCTATGTAAAGAAGACTAGCTGAAATGCAATTGCAACATTAGCAAAGTAGTATTACCTCAGTCATGGACGAGGTAAAAATGATTCAGGTATCAACACTTCAGAACATGAGAAATCAGAGTAGATCATAATAAACCTGATGTACTCACCAATTCAGGTGTCTGAGTAGACCTAAGCATAAGATCCCAAAGTGTTTCCTTAAGCACATGCAAATCAACTTGTTTCGAAGTTTTATCGTATTCAACTTCAATCTTATTAACCTAATTACCAGGAAAATGAAAATTAGTAACTCAGAAAAGATTACGGAAGTAGAGAAAAAGGTAAAGTGATTTATCATTTTAATTACAGCTTAACTCAGTACAGCTATCAGGCTATCAAACACTACTCATTTAGTTTCAAAAGAATTCAAATATTACAAACAGTTCTCAAATAACACAAGGAAGAGGAGGCATAATCGCACCCGACGAGGTTCAGAAACAAGCATGTCCTCTTCTGCATCTCTATAAATATAATCATTGTCACATGGGTCATTCATTGTACAATTGTCCCACATATAAAATGATTCATCAGCATCACCTTGCAGCACAGATTCATGACCTACACAAAATGGAGAAGAAATAGGTTTATGGTAAAATATTCAGAAAAAATATCTTAAGCATGTCATCAAAACACACCACTTGATGTCTTGATCAGATCACAATTTTCAAGAATAAGAAAGAAAGACTAAAGCCAAATACATTTGTGAACTATTTCCGTGAACGTCAAAACTGACAACTAATTAAACCCTTTGACCAATGGTGCTTGAGATATAAGCAAACAGCTGGTCAAGACTCAAGAGCCCCAGTCTACAATTAAGTCACTGTCACTTACTCATAAAGTTCAAAACCTTGGTTTTGTTATGTCTTATATTAAGAGGAACCAATTGAAGTTGCGCACTTGATGTATCTGAATATCTGATTTCTTCCCATTAGCATCACATAAATTGGATTGCTATAAGTTCCACAGACCTTCAGGAGTTGCTTTAAGTTTTCCTTTGGATTAATACAGTAAGATACATAGTAATTAGTCTAGCAGTGTATGTTACCAGTGTAAGAAAGCCGTCAACACAACAAACAATTATTTTAGGACAATAATAAAGATCATTAGAATTGTTTGAGCTCACCCATAAAGACAGTCAAAAGCAAAGATTTGTCCTGGAAATTTCATACCTGAAAGTCTTCCTCGTATTTTCCCAAGGCACTGCAATGGATGCAAAATTGCAAGCACAGTTGATTAGCTAGTACAGAATATACAAGAAAGAAAAGCATCATAAAAATGAACAAATCTAAGTCAAAATGCAGGTGACATGAGGCTAATGTCTCCTGAATATAAAGGTCATGTAAAATGTGTAAAATTAGAAACCCTGTCACTTGCTTGCCAATTGCTTACATTGAGCCAAGCATGAAACAAAGCCATCATGCATTCATGCCCATCAAGTCATCAATTATAGTTGATTTAAAAATTTCAATAAATATAAGGAGAGATGAAACACAACTTTTTCATCAAAAAAAAGATTATTTATTGATTTACTTTGTGATTTGACTAACTGAACATTGGGAACAGATTTTTTTTTATGCATCCTAGATGAGAGTGAACTAGAATCATTTTTTTAAAAACATTTTTTCTTCTTTCCAATATGATCTTGACAAACTTCATAAGATCTTATGGTTGAGCGAAATGACTAGTTATAGCTTTTATTTAAGTTGTATTTCATTGAATTCAGGGAACAGGCAGGCTAGCAACAACACTATTTCATTCACGGATTTCTCCCCTTATAGTAGAGTAGCATATATTACCATAACATTTGGAAGAAGAAACAACTTCACAAGATCTTCTGGTTGATAATGGCAATCTTCTGGAAGTTTGTTTGGCCGGAGTACCTTTCTAGTAGGGGGAAGAAGCAGAGTTTTTGGATTTTTCACAGGAGCAAATACATTCAACACTTCATGATCCAACTTACTTGTGAATTCAATATCAATATCCAATGAACTCTTACATTTTGGCCTCCTAGCAGCACAATTTGATTTGCTGTCATGAACAGAAACATGCTCTGAACCTACACAGTTGTTTTGAAATGAATGGACAATCATCAATCAAAAGTTTAGAAGATATATTGTGTTCTACCAGGCATTAAGAACTAACCATTAGGCTTTGAAAATGTCCAATGATCAGGACCAGCCCAAGCATTACGTGCTGATTTATATCCCAATCCTTTGCAGAAAAGCCATGCGACATTCTCAAAGCTGTCACTGACAACAGCTTCATCAGGCATAAATTGCGTTAGTTCCTACAAAAGAGAACTATCAAAATTAGAAATATATTGTTCCATTTTTCAGTACTTATACAATAACAAAATTACTAGAGTATGACAAATCACACCTCATTATAGTTTTGCATTTTAGGAAGGTCTGCATTTACGCCTTCAACAGAAACAGTTCTACAGTCAGGCTGATCAGCATACCATGTCTCACTATCATCACAGGTACCATTATTAAGCTGAATCGCTATGTCCTCAACTACGTTACATGTGCTATAAAAATCTTGACCCACATTGAGCTCAAAGTTTGCATCATTTTCATTAGGATTTTGTATGGATTCTATGTCATCAAATACCCTTTCTGGCAGATCAAACTTGTCAAACTGCTTTTTTAAAACTCTTAGAGTAGGAGATATATCGTGCTTATGATGCAAGTTGGCTGCCATTAACTCAATATATCCTGAAAGAGAAATGAATTACGATAACATCTTATTGAACCATGTAAGATCGAACTCCACAATAGTTCTTATCCTCACCTTTAGCAAAAGAGACATCAACGAGATCAGAATAGGTACTAACATCTATGGGTGACATGCACTTTTCTGGGATTTCTTGGGAATCGAACAATACCCTGCACCCTCCGAACACTCCAAGATTATATAGAAGGAGACCCCTTGCCCCACCTTCATCGAACTGAGCCGACATTTGATAATACAAAGGGTCCACTGCAAATGTGACTGGTGGACCAGAGAAACATGAACGCTTAAAATTAGACAGAAAGAGACAAAAAGTATGTGTACGAGTAGATTAAGAGAATAACAGAGCAATACCATCAAACTTCTTAACATTTAAAGCTTCAAAAGATGATTCCACTGTTGACATAGGTGAGACCTGTATTAGTACAAGATTCAGAATCTATTGGACTAAGACAAGCCTAGAAAGTAAAACTAACGGTCGATTAATAAATAATAATTAAACGGAGAAAAACCTCTTAACATTTGACTTAGTTACCTTTATAGGCATAGGCCTGGCTTCATCCCTCTCCTTGTTATCCCTATCCGATACAATTGAAATAGTATCTGAAGAAGAACCAAGACATCAAAAAAGCACAAATTATATTGCATCTCAAGCTGTTTAAACTACTGCATGGTATGAAGTCTTAACCAGTAAAAAAAATAACTTCACTTTGCAAGTTAAGCATATTCGGCTGAAACAAGAGTGTATTTATTTTTTACTAATAAATCAATCTATGGGATGAAAGTTTTGCGAGATCATAACATCAGCCTCCTATAAAAAGAAAATGGTATAATTATCTATGAGCATCCATCCTCTAAAGAATTTGGAGGAAATCATAACATTAGACTAATGAGACAATGTATTTACATGTCATTCTACACCAAACCTAAACTTATCGTGAGCCCATGGCTACAGATGGAGCTTATAATGTATTCGAAGTAGGCACATGAATTGCCCGCCTTCAATCATTCACATTTGTGTGTGACCTAATTTTGAATAGATTTCATACCTTTCTCGCCTTCTAGACCCGCTCTGCAGATCCCATTAAGGACTCTATATGCATCAGCATGCCATGCATCAACCCTCACAGCATATATCTTCACCCCAGTTTCCAAAGTACAACTCGCCTACATAACGAAACAATCAACACACTACAACAAAGCTGCAACCTCTTACTAGTACACAACAATAAAACCATATTTGACAAACTTTGTTAATATAAACCGGTATACTGAGATCACAATAACAGTATATCCTCAACAAATTCTTATATACATGGAGGAGTCGTGTCAAAGAGGACATTGTCATCGCTTCATTCCTACAGCGACTGACATAGGCGACGACAGTGTTAATTCTTACATAATTTCCCCCGACTTTACACATTTGTGGTGGTTCGCGCATTTCCAACCCTTTAACGATCATCATCAATAAACAAGCAAAAAAATTGTTCATAACAGCAAAATTCTGAAGTTTGTTCCATATCATTAAAGCAAATTTGCAAGCATGTAATATAGTATTATATCACAATATCACATATAATAAACATCTTACTCTTTTAATTGAATGAATTTAAAGTCTAAGAATGTTAATTTATTTCATTTCTACATTTCAATGTCGTAATATTCAAACAATCCAACAAAATAAAAAATAAAATCAACATTTTACCTTCTGAAAATTAGTTTCAGCATTATTGCTTTCTGTTTCAACTTTGATAATCTCACTAAGATGATCAATGAGATTCAACTCCCATGTATTCTTCTGAGTAATTTTCTACATTCATCAAAAAAATCAAAAATTCCAAAATTTAAATTATATTTTCAACAAATAATCAAAAATAATCCGACAAAACAACAAAAAATAAATAAATAAATTTCAAATTCAAATTATTACGAAGAAGTTACATTTTCACTAGCAAGCTTAACGCAATTATGGAACAACTCCATAATTTGTTGGCGGTCAAGGCAAGAGTCAAAGGAGAGAGAATTCCGAGGATCATCTCGAACTTCAATCGGCTTACGGCGGAAGGCGGCGGCGCGTGCGGCACGTGCAGCAGCGCGTTCGAGTTTATCGTCGTTAGAGCCTAAGAAGAAAGGACTTGTAGGAGAAGTTACTTGTGATGGTTTTTGCTTGTGGATTGAAATTGAATTGGGGCTTAGGGTTTCCGCCATTGTTAGAGAGAGGAGAGAGAAAATTTGGTTATGGAGTTTTTGTGTGAGAATTTGGTGAGGTTTTGGGGTTGAATGATCAGGTAGTAGTGTAAAACTTTAAACTGCAGAATATGGTAAGGTGATGAAACGATGTCGTATTTGTGGAAGGTTTTGCGTACGTAATACGATTATAGGTTTTGGAGGGAAAACATGGATAACGTATTAACGTCTATTTGGCTTTGTAATATTTGATATGGGTAGCCGTTTTAAAACCCGTATTATGGATGATTTTAAATTTTCATGTTATAATTAGTTGTATCAACTAACATAATTATTTACATTTGTCGTTTTAAGTCCTTGCATTTGTATTCGTTTTTGACCCTATTTCCGACTCATTACAGCCTAAATGAGTACATGGTTAGTTCCTAAAAAAAAAAACAAAGACTTTTCTTTTTCTTTAATTTTATTGACAATGAAAGACGACTAGTTGTATGATAACTTTAACGGATTGTGTGATATTTTTTAATGAATAAATGTTACAGAATCTAAAAAGGTTTATTTTTATATATTGTGACCATTTATTACTAATAAATTTAAAATTTTTTTTGTAAATAATAACTCAATTAAGTAACTTCGATTACAAAGTAAAACTAATACGTAGTACAGAGCAATAACTTATTCGTCTTTCAATGAGATATCGAAAGTCTATCATTTTCAAGAAGTTGCCTCATTCTCCGAATCTCCATACTAGAATTTGAAAATATTCAACTTTTAAACTATCGTATCTAATACGATTAAACGATTAAGTTCAATCAATAATACTCAGAAGAGCAGTGTTAAGTGTCCACGCAAATTTATTAGACCATCTTTAGTAGTAGAAGTGTATTTATGAACGCCAACGAATTTTAGACGTGTATCTAACTATCTACACAAAAGAAAGGGCGGGGGTTCTGCAAAGGGAACAAAGCCTTCTTGAAGCTCGACAACAGGATTTGCAAGCCAATATGCAACTTGATTTGCCTCTCGAAAGTGCAGCCACTTTCCTACGTTTATTGACAATGCGCTCATATGCCCCGACTTCATGTGTACGGGTCGTCCTTTATCAAACAAAAATGAATATGCACAAGCTTCCCAATGGACAACATTATTTTCCTTGGCAAAAGTCGGACCGCAACAATAGACAACACTATATTCCTTGGCAAAAAGTATATCGTTACACCAGTCACTCCGATTTCCAAATGCATAAATTACAGTTGCTGAAATTCTGAAACTCGTTATCTACAAATACAAATACAACAGGTTTTTCCAAGCTGTTATTTAGGTCACAACAGCAACACAAAACTATATAAATTACAAAATCATATTACTTCTTTAGCTTGACATTCTCGCCACCCATCTACATCCATCAATTATTTGGCTTAGCTTAGGCTGCAGATAATGAATGTTGCACGTGTTTCAAGCCGAAACTATAGACGCAGCGACCACATTGCATCTGCCAGTGCAATTTCAATCTATACCAAGATTATAAAGATGGTACGTTGAAGAAGGGAGGCGATGCAGCTATACACAGTACAGTTAAATGAGTCACGCTGTTTGTTAGTGATTACAATATTTGTTGAAATGGTGAATAGCTCTTCCAAATGCATTTCATCACCGACAATCTGCATCAGTATAAACTAAAAAAAGTTTAGGAAAGGTTAGGTAATGTTCACATCAAATTAAACAAATACAGGATACAGGATTCAGACACAAGCCAAGGTTTGATGAAGATACAAATCATGAAGCTTAAATATATTTACCTGTCTCCTGTGAAGAAACAGGAAGATGTATACTAAGGTCATCCATATTTGTGCAGCCTTGAATTGCCAATCCATGTTCATTGGCAAGATGCAGCAGGCAGATGAAGCAAAGATGAGGAGATATGTCCTGGGCTGCTGCTGCGCCACAATCATCAGGGAAGGCAGCTAGCACTTGTTTGAACGAAATGGATTCCTCATGGGCTTCCTGACAATTTAATGAAGAAAAGAAATATGAAATCAAAATTTGATTTTGAAAAACAAATCAGCTAGGGCACATTAAGAAGTTGTTTGGTTAAAGGCTCATTGACATCTTTGCCGAGCTACATCAGAACTTCCAGGCTGAATATGTTTGAACATCTGGTTTGCTTATTCATCTAACTTATACCTTACCATAAATGAAATAAACTTCTGTAGCATCGACTAAGAAGGGTACGTGGCTCATTTGATTGATTCAACACCATTTGTCAAGTAGTCAAGAGCTCACATGCCACAGTATCAGATTTTTTTTTTTTTGGTTCACACTAATTAGATACGGAGTAATTAACACCATCACATGTACTAACATAGGAAATGAAGCTGACAAAGGGTACTCACCAACTCAGGTGCTTCAACGAACCCATGTAAGTGATCCCAAAGTGTCTCCTTCAGCAAATGTACATCAACTTGCTTTGCTGTTTTATCATAATGAACTTCAATTTTTTTGACCTGGATTGGGACAAGTTTTATTAGAACATATTTGAGGTATGAGTTAGAGCAAAGCATGCAGGAATGCAGGTATTTACTTTGTCTATGACTCTAAGTCCATGAACACAGATCATCAGAGGTAACTAGTTGCAAAAACAATAGAGCAAGAACATTAACACCACGAACAATTAATGCCATTTGACTAAAAATGAAGCATGACTAAGTCTAGGATGCATCATATCATATATACATAAACCGAATCAGCAGCAAAAACAACAGGAGGATAACCAACCTGACGAGGCTGAGAGACCAGTACATCCTGCTCCTCAATGTCGCTGTGAGCATAACCATCATCATCGGGGCCACTATAAGCACCTTCATTGTCCCATAGAGGAGAACTTCCACCAAAACCACTACCTTCTTTCCAAGTGCCTTCATCTTGAAGAATGAAGAAAGGGGGAAAAATGGCTCATTAACATTAATATTATGCGCAGTTGCACACTGTATCACGTAACACTACTAAGGACCAAGTGGCAAACGAACCAAGTAGAAATCATCAGACAAAAAAACAGTCAAGTTACAACCGAGCAGCTCATGAATATGATAGTAGAATTAAGTCTTAAGTGACAAAAATGACATTTCATACATTGAAGCGAAGCAAGCAGGTAGTGAAATTGATGAGAGCTTTGCCCCCTAATAAGAAATTAACTCAATAAAATTTAGAAAATTACCAGCCACTCTTTTTCTTCTCTTCCCCAGGCACTGCGATAGCAACCAAACATCAATAATGGTAATAGAAGCAGAAGGATTTTTCGTGGAGAAATATAATTCAACAGTAATTGATATACTTGTATCAAAATCTAGCAATGTCTCCCAAATTTTTAATACACTAGTAAGTCTAGATTACTAGCTAATTACAGCAACAAACCCTTACAGGAGCTGGTGAAGCAAGGAGTAATTATCTAATGAATTTGACTGAGATTGTATTCTTTAGTTTCTTCCATCCAATCTTTGTTTCCAATTTTAGGAATGAAGGACGTTTTTTGTTTTTTAAAGGGCGTGTTATCTAATGAAGAAACCCATGGCACCAATTCTTCAATAACATCGATGTACTATTTATTAAGTATTAAAATAGAGCCACAGCATATTTTATTCACCATAATTCTTCATTCTTAAATGGTTTTGTTCCCTTTTAAACATTGCCTAACAGAATAAGATCAGCCACCTAAAAACACAAAATTATGAGGAAAAAAAAAAAAGCAAAGTAAATAGCTTACCATAACATTTGGAAGAAGAAATAACTTCACAAGATCCTCAGGATGGTAATGGCAATCTTCCGGAAGTTTGTTAGAGCAAGGAACCTTTTTAGCAGGAAGCAATAAGGACTTCAAACTTTTTGGGGGTGCAAATATATTAGGAATCCCTTCATCCAAAACTTTTGTCAAATTGATGTCTGCTTCAGCTGCTTTTTTTGTTTTCTTTTTTTTAAGTGCAGTTCCCAACTCAGTGTCTTGAGCACCAACACTCTCAGTGCCTACAGCTAAAATCAAAATCAAGTAAACAACTATAAATTGTACAGACCAATAAAAGAAAAGAGAGAACAAAGAATTTGCTGACTAACTCTTAGATTTTCTGAACTTCCAATGTTCAGGTCCAGCCCACGCATTCTGACTTGATGAAATTCCTGAAATCCCCATAAGAAGGGAAGCAACACTTCCAAATCTGTCAAATACATCAGCTTCGTTGGACATAGATGCTTCTTGCTCCTACAATTAAACAATGAAATAATTAGATTCTGCCTCATCGATACATTCTTTTATAAGAAAAAAATAAGGTAAAAAGAACAAGATTGATTACATTATTAATAATAGAGAAGCAGTACAGCAAAAGGTCAAAAACAGTATAAACAGCTGAGAATGTCGAGGTTACCTCATACTGATTTTCAAAATGTTGATCATTGATATCAAAACTATCATCAGCTTGGTATGCTTCATCGTTGTGATCAAATGACCAAGCCTCAGCATTTTCATATGAACCTTGATCCAACTCACAACCATTGTCATCACCATCACCGTCATTCACACTCGTGAAATCCAAACCCTCATTCAATTCAGCTGATATTAGATCAGCTGCATCAACATCACATGTATACTCCTGGGTTCTCTGATTTTTCCTTTGTTCCAAATTATAGTCATCAAGCTGCTCCACTATAGCAGTAAAAGTAGGACATATTTCTTTCTTTGCCTTCACATTCATCACCATCTGCTCAATGCATTCTGTCGAGATCAAAAGTAAAACATTTTGCTAGTAGAAGATGTAATGAGAAACTGCATAATTTTCTCCTACTTACCACTAGCAAAAGAAATGTCAATAAAATTGGAAGAATTGGTATCCTTAATGGAAGAAATGCACTTTGCTGGCACTTCTTCTGAATCAAACAATACTCGACACCCTCCAAAAATTCCAAGGTTGTTTAGAAGTAAACCCTTTGCCCCACCCTCATCAAATTGCGCTGTTGTCTGATGATACAGAGGGTCCACTGCAAAAGCAACTGGTAAACCAAAGAACTAAATGTCAGATTGTCAGATAACAAAGTAAGATGATTATTGGTCTTTGACAGGCAGATAGGCATCTGAGCACATTACCATCTAATTTCTTGACATTCAAAGCTTCAAAAGACGATTCCAGTGTTGATAGAGGAGATATCTGAACACAAATATATCCATTAGCATGGGGCTCAGCAATAAAGCAACATTCTTTTCCTTACAAATAATGAAATAAAAAATACAGAACGTAACCTTTTTCTCCGAGTCCTTCTTAGACTGATTCAAGTCCTGCTCATTGCTTCCATTGTCTCCTTCCACTGAGTTCAGTCAAAAACACAATATCAAAATAATCATCAGACTGAGTAGCATGACTGATTAACAAGCGGATATATATACAATGCTCTCCAAAGAATCCCTAATCTTGCACACTTAGTTAGGTCCCAGATCCTTCAAGGTAAAGCACGACCAATCTCATATATGATAGTGTCATCTTTCCTTACAATTCTACTACAAAATACAGTTACATACGTAAGCACAAGGACAACCAAAGTCGGCAGCCATGAAAAACAATCATGACCGATGTGACAACTTAGGAAGACAATCATGTTCTACCTTCTCTTGCATAGGTACTTGACAATTAAGGAAAACTAACAAATAGTATGTACATATTTCCAAACCTTGTGGGTCTTCAAGACCAGCACGACTGATTCCACCAAGGACTTTAAATGCTTCTGAATGTACTGAATCCACCCTCACTGCATAAATCTTGACCCCGGCCTCCAAGGAGCAACTTGCCTGCCCAACAACAGCAGAAAATTGTCTGTCATACACTGATTGTTAACTCAACCATTATCCCCTCAACAAACATATTAAGGTGATTCAACAATGACGACAACAATAACACCAATAAAGCCTTAGTCCCAAAATAATCTGGAATCGACAAGACATGAACCAATACGAGGAATCATCTAGTCCATTCAACTTTAATTCTGTTAAGCTGCATTTCATTGGTTCATCACCTATAATCGCCAACGATTTCTACACATTCATTAAATTAAACAAAAAAATAATGAATCCTTATTTCTGCTAAATACTAGTATTCAAAAGATTGACCAAAAGACTATAATGTCCAACTTACATAGTTAAATGTATATCAATTGATTGAATTACTATATATCATAAATGACTGAAAATGAATTTAGTAGATTAGTTTGAAATCATGAATTTACCTTTTGAAAGTTGGTCTCAGCATCTTTTTCATCGTCAACTTTGACAATTTCACTAAGATGATCTATAAGATCCAGCTCCCATGTATTTTTCTGATTGATTTTCTGCATTTTCCCAAATAAAAATATTAACAAAAAATATTAAAAAACCCAGAAAAAAAAAATATCAGTTTTTTATACAATTAATCACCAAATATTCATAAAAATCAAATTTTGGAGGAAATATAATTAGAAAAAAAGGAAATTTTTTATGGCCAAAGTAATATAAACTTTCATTAAGCCATCATCATTTCACAATTCATCAGAAACCCAACAATTTAACACATATAAATCAAAATTAACCAAAAATAAAAATATTGAAAAATATAAAAGAAATAAAATTAAAAAAAAAAAAGAGAGAGACATTTTCACTAGCGAGTTTAATGCAATTGCGGAACAATTCAATGATTTGATCACCATCAAGGCAAGAAGAGTTGGAAGGAGAAGGAGGAGGTTGAACGATGTCGTCTTCGACGATAACACGACGAATAGCGGCGGCGCGTTTAGCACGCGCTTGAGCGCGTTCGAGTTTGTCGTCATTAGAGCCTAAGATGAAGGGACTAGTTGGGGATTGAAGACGAGAAGAGATTGAAGTTCGTCGTTTTTGGTTCGGAGTTAGGGTTTCCGCCATTGTTGCAGCTTTTTTTTTATTTGAATTGAAAAGAGGGGGAATTTGAATATTGGAGGTATTTGAATTGTTTTACTGTTAAGTTTGAATGAGATGGAGAAGTGGGGAGTTTTTTGTTAGGTATTTTTTGGACTTTATTTTTTATATTTTGACTTTTACTCGGAAATTAAAAAAAAATTATTGTACACATAAAAATATTTTTTGGAGTTATGACGTTTGTTATATGTTAAAGACAAATGTATTGATTAAATTCAGAAATTATGGGAGAGGTGTCCAGGACTCCAGGTTTATCATGATAAGAAACAAAGCGATAGTGTCTATTGAAGGAAACATGAAGAATAAAAGAATTGTAAAAAATAAAGTGGAGTAGAGAAGAAGGGGGGAGTGTCGAAGTGGAAAACTTTTTCTTTCTTTCTTTGTAAATTTTACCTTGGGTACTTTTTTTTCTTGCAATTTAATTTTATTATTTAAAAATAAAATCTTTTCTTATTTTGATATGAAAAAATATACAAGCAATATATGTCTTGAATGTCTAGGTGTATTCATACTATTAACTAATTAAGCGTTCGTTTTAAAAATGGCTTTTCAATTGGCTACTAAATTTAGAAATGACTTTTCAATTAGCTGCTAGCTAACTCTTTTGGTCAAACAATCAAATTTTTTGTTAGGTTATTGGCCTTCTCCTTAGCTTATAATTAATCAAATTATCATTTTACCCCTATTTAATTTAGGTAGTATTAATTTTCAAATTCTATCACGTCTACTCTTTACCACCAACCATTGCCTCCACAAAATAGCACCAACCACCACCACCGCCACCAATCACTGCCTCCGGCAACTTTCAAGGACAGAGCCATACATATCAATCATATAGGAGTAGCCTAGTAGCATTTTTTTTTTTTGGTTTTAGAACAACTTCACTTGGTTTGTTGAAAACAATTCAAACACTATGAGGAATAACAGGACTACAAACGACCCAGGTTCACATACAACTTCACATCTATTTGACATTCAAAAATTGAAGAATGATGCACCAAGTACAGTTTCAGCCATGTTTCATTTTCTAAAATTTCTTTATCTACAGCTTCTTCTTTTTTTTTTTTCCGAATTTCAAAAGAGGATTAGATACAAAACTGTTAAATGTGGCTTAAACTTGGCAATCCTAAAAAATGGGTGAACTGCAAAATACAATTTTTTAGGCTACTTCACATATGTGAGACAGATCATGTGGAGCGATTCCTTTTTACTTCGGCGGTGTCTGAACAACATGAAACAGATGGAAGTCAAACTTAGCCATCCGATTATGTTTGTGGAGCTATGAAAACTTTCCATGCTGCTTCTTTCGGCTTCTACAGATTTATGAGTTGTTGTCAGTTACAGGATCGGCTATCTATAAAACATCACAAGGTAAGCAACAAGAACGCCCAAGATAGCACCAGCTATAACCTGTATTTGCAATGAAAAAGATCCAATTGTTATTCACCTAGTAAAGTGAGAAAACACCAAATGACCAAATACAAGACAACGTTCAAAAATATCTAGGTAATCATAAAAATAAGCTGTAGTAATTTGGAGATGTGTTTTGCGGAATCAGTGAAGATGTGTTTGTGGATCAAATAATGTTACAGGGCATTCCAAATTTCCAACATTCTTGTTTCTATAAACCACTTTCCGCAAATACACTAAATACATTTCAAGTCTAGAGTTCACAGAAGCATGCCTAATGGCACTTTCCACCGTCGCACACTATTATTTACTGCATACCAAACAGATTGTAAAGTCTTTGTTTTTTTATTTTATAGAGAGCAACAAGCGCAAGTAATGAGGATTGACCCCAAGATCTCTTAAAACTGAGCTAACCCTCTCGTTGTCAAGTTTTTTTTTCTACTCCGTACATCACAAGCAATGCAAGCTCTATACTAACATAATCTCTTTATCAACCCTGCCTACTGCTTTCAAACTCTTTCAACTATTAACAATAACTATAGAAGCAATAAACAAGATACACTCAATTCGAAAAATAATCTTCATTTGGTCAGGAGTTCTCACTCAACAAGACCATGGATTATCTTCATGTTAAAAATGTCAAAGGCAACTTAATTATGAATTTAATTCGTCACCAGTGACAGTGGACCCTCTTCTCTTTGCACTCCATACGTTTAACACTATAAACCAACTTCAGATGCGAAATCAGAGACAGAAAAAAGGAAAATATTTTAGAGGATGCAGTATCCAAGCAATGCCAATATAAATGGAAGTTATTACACAATACGCAGTCTATTTGATTACAGAAAGAGAAAATTCTTGACAACACATCATAAATGGAAGTTCTTTACTAAAGTACAACAAACCTGCAGAGGAGTATGTCCTAGTGAGTCTCGAAGAGGTTTACAATTAGAAACCGGGTGTTCAGGAGGCAGCTCACAAACAATTTGATTTAATAACTGCAACAAGAAAATCCACAAATCAGATTAAAAGAGAAATGAAAGCCAAAAACTTATAATGAGAAGCAACATATAATCTACATCGGAAGTTCAGCTTCGTATCTAAAGAAACAGATATGATAACAATTTACCATATTTCGAGCCAACTTACTTGAGCTTGCTGACCAGCATGAAGTCGTACTCCAGAGGCATCATACATCACCTGCCATGCAAAAAGCATAATTAACAAATGTGCCTGAACTTCAAGGGAAGTAATACCAGACATCAATTTTCATCTTTTCACAACATCCAATCTGACAAGAGACAAGCATAACTGAAAGTTGGCATCCTAACTCCTTAATTAAATCACTTCCCATATCAGCATACCAAAAAATTAAAACAAAATTAGTTTGTCTTAAGAATGGGGTATATGCCCTGTATCAGTATACTTGCCATGAGAAGTTAAATCAAATTATCACTGAGCTATAAGGCTAGCTTCTCCTGACAATTCATTTATACCCTGCAATACAAAAGGCTAGAACAGTGTGCCTGTGTGCCTAAAAACAGCAGAGAAATAATAAATTAATAATCACTATCGAGGAAAACCATCCCAATAGGGGCCTGAAAATGACAATTTTTAAGGGTGAAACTGAAAGTGTGCAACTAACATGTGCAAGAACAAAAATCGGATTCTTTAACTGTGACTAAAGCCAATTGATTGTAGCGGATCTAAACTCTAAATAGGATAACTTTCTCCTATACTCTAAATTCCAAAATTGATTACTATTCTATTGCGCCTCTATCTGCTTGAAACTTGATGTACCTCAAAACAATGAAACATAAGTATATAACACTCCCTTTTAAAAGAATAAAAACGTTGATGTATTTTTCCATCTTGTTAAGAACAATAAACTTGATTTATGAATCAAAGCCAGGTAGGGGAAGCAGAGGGAAAATGTTAAGTTTGTATCAAAATACAGAGTAAGAATTATTTTATTCAAACACCACAAAATGAATTGAATAAACAAAGAATTTACTTACTACTGTTGTGCTCCGTTCTGGAACTATAATTGAATGAATTATTTAGATCAGATCCCCATATAGTTAACGAACTACTTAAGAATGTTTCGACAATGATCTAAACAAGACTTAGCTTATGTGAAATCAAGCTCAACTTACACTTATAAGCTAGGCTAACTGATACAAATACTTTGGTTAGATAAATTAAATTCCTTCAATATCAAAACCCATCAACTAGCTTAGCTCAAATCAGGTCATTCAATTAGCTCACCACAAGGGCACAAACCTGAAAAGGCCAACTTTATGCTGCATATAGCCATAACCAGCATCCTACACGGCTTATGAACAAACCAAAAATTTTAATAAGAGGGGAAAAAAAAACAAGATACAGAGTTTTTTGATCAATCAGTACTTTTAACTAATGCAGAAGAATCTAGAAATTCAATCAGTCGCATAGATACTATTCTCAAGCACTATTTGAGCTTCAATGAGAGAAAGCAGAAACTTTCCCTTTGCCACTCAATTAATTTTGCCTCAGGGAAGAAAAACCATTAAACCAGAGTAAAAGTAATTCAGTGGCTTGCATCAGGACAGTGACATGAACTGACCTAGCTTAAGCTTACGGCTCATAAAAGGAGAAAAAAAAAATCGGTTTTAAGGAAGAGGGTGGATTCATGATAAACAACCTTAAGAAATGAGTGGATTTATGCTAATCAAGATGACTAATCATCCATTACAGTACAGGCTTAAAAACATTGCTAAACATATGGAAGGAATGGCACTTTCCCAAAGCTATAAAATACTAAGCACTTTTAAATACTCAAGTTACACTCTCTCTCTATTGGGGATCACTTAAGGAATTATACCCTAATTAACTTCATAGGGTCTTCTCCAAGCTACTCGAAAGAATTTTTAATTTGTTTTCTAGAAAACTCACAGGTCGTTATATTTGCATCAATTCCATCAATAACCATCCACCTAGCATTTTCTATTCTTGCTATACACGACATCAAAAATTATTAAAGTAGGCAGGTAAGTAAATCAGGGTGGTGAAAATTGAAAATTGAAACTCGACGGATAAAAATTTGTATTAGACTTTAACTCTTGTCTTCCTCCTTTAAAGTTCCAATATGATGCCATTAAGAAAAAAACAACACCCATACAGCAACATTCATCGCATTTACAAGACAATCTGGGCATAATAGCAGCAAGCCATAAAAAGGGTAATTATATCATGTCAAGAGATACATACAACGCAAGCTAAAACCACAGCTAGAGCAAATGCTGATGCACCCGCTCCTTCTTGCAGACCAATTGCCACAGCAAGAGCTGTTACACCTGCTGAATGTGATGACGGCATGCCACCAGAACTCAGCATCCTTTTAGAGTCCCATTTCTTTTCTTTGTACCTGCAAATTTTATTTTAAAGAGGTTATTATCAAGCGGACAATAAAGGAGAGAAAACAAACAAAGTTGCTTAAATCACACAATTTCATATAAACTCATCCATCTGTAGATAATATGCTGGAATTTCAATAAAAATAAATAATAAAAAATAAAACCCAGCTCAACTCCTATAAACATCAATTCTCAGCATCAAGATTCGTTGCCAAATAAAATTACTTTCAAAAGACGGTGTTTCATTTTACGTCCTCTTTACTCAACTAGACCATGAGAGTTTCAGGATGATAGTGCCTAGAAATGGAATAAGTTACTTAGTTATGACTGCAACAGCTAGCCAGCATACTAAGAAAAGATTGAATATACCCTGCAAGTTACCTAACTAGTTCAAGACTCAAGCCAATCAACTTAAGCATGATACCAAACCAGATTTCTTTTGCAGACAACAGCACAAAACCTGGTTTGTTCACCGAAGTCTACAATCCAATGGCCATCTCAAGTCTCTACAATCCTGAACCCAAGTGCATCAATTTTTAGGACTCAAAATTCTTTCCACTCCAAATAAAGCATGTAATATTTTGTCACCGTGGACTTCCCTAAAAATTTTGCCACCGTTCATTTCCCTAAAGATCAAAGTGTTCGTTACTAGAAACCTAAATGGCTAAATATCAGTGGAAACAATCCTTTAGCCATTGCACACTTGAAGAGTGTTTGGATAGCAATATCAGTTAGAAGAGAGACGAATGAGTCCTTCCAACACTCTCCCTAGTCCCTCCCTCCATATCAAAATTCAAACAAGAGAGTATGAATCCCTCTGACCCTTCCGTTCTCTTCTCTTCCTTTTCCACCATTTATCCGAATCCAAACTAGGTTAACTAACTATTGTTAAAGATCAACCTAAGCCTTCCATAAATCCATGCAATGTCCGTCTTTACACGAATGACAAGCTTATTAAATTTCAGCCCCTTGATCACCTAATCACCCATATCAAGCTTTAGGGTTTCAAGGTATCATCCCAAACTACAGCATAAATTTTCCTAATCTAGCGAACCGCAGCCAAACACACTGTCACTGATTACTTAAACAACTCAATGTTACAACTTACAAGATATGCCAACTGTATCACAAAATAAAACAAAATTCCAATACAAAAGACTGCCAATTATAACAAGAACAAACCCTAACATCAACACTATCAAACAACTAAATCAAATAATCCTTTATAAACACATCAGAAAAAACAAAACAAAAAAAAAAAAAAAAAAAAAAAAAAAAAAAAAAAAAAAAACAAAAAAAAAAAAAACAAAAAAAAAAAAAAAAAAAAAAAAAAAAAAAAAAAAAAAAAAAAAAAAAACTCTCACAAAATCAAATCCCTCATAATCAACAAATGAAATGTACTAGAAAATGTCCACTCATATTCAAAATGAACAGCATCACATCATCAAATTTAAAATATTCAAAAACCCAATTCACAATAAACAGAAAACCAAAAGGTAATTCATTTTCATACAGTCAAATACCTAAAAATGTACTCAAATCAACAAAAATCACATCAAATTCCAAAATTTTCACAAACCCAATTCAAAAAATCCAATCTTTAGCAAAACCCCCATAAAATCAAACCCAAAAAAACAAAAATTGCATCACCCCACTAACAATTTCACATCAAAACTTAACAATGCAATGAAATTAAAGAAATGGGGTAATAACAAAATATACCAAGTAGTGAAGATCTTAAGGAATTGAGCAAGAGAAATAGCAAGAAGAGAAGAAACAAGAGGAAAATTAGGAGGGAACATTAACAATTGATCTGAAGAAGAAGAAGTTGATGAATTTGAAGTTGCTAATAATACATCAATGGTTGTTGTCCTCGTCATCACCCCCTTTATATGTTCCTCTCTCTTCTTTCTTCAGTTTTTAATTACTTTCTTTCTTCTTGTTAATGGAGAAAGAGTCAATGGCTTTAGAGAGAGAAAGATGGAGGGTGGAAGTTTTGCGTTTTGAAGGGAACAAACTCAACAAAGTGGTGAGTTGTGTGTTGCAATTGGGTTAAGTGGAGACACAAGTTGCTTCTTTTGGGAATTTGATCATTTTGGTGGGTTTGTTTGTGTGTTGTTGAGTTTGGAATGAGAAGGACTACTTGACAGCTTAAGATTTGGGGGTCTGGTCGCCACCAAAACTCGAAAGAGTAATGTTAATGGTTTATTTAGGCTCTGTTCTCTTCATGAGATTTGGCTGGAATGGAATGGATTGGATTGGAATGGATGGGATGGGATGAGAATGGATTGCCGGGATTAGAATGGATTCGAATGGATTGCCATGATTAAAATGGATTAGAATGGATTGCCGGGATTATTGTTATCATTAATTATTAATATTTTGAAACAATGGTAATTATTTTTTAACATTGAAATTATTATTGCTATTATTATTATTGTTTCCAAATTAAAAAAAAAATTGTCTGTTGATTTCAGCTTAATTTCAGTTTAATTCGATTCGGCTCTAATCAATTCAGGTCAGTTTAGCTCTAATCAATTTGTCGTCAAATAGTTGTGAAAAGATAATGAAATGACATTGTTCATTGCATGAACAGGCAAGTACTATCTTGTGGACTCTGGATATCCAAATACTACGGGATACTTGAGTCCATATCTTGAAAGAGGCGTGAGACTTCACACTCCTGAATTTCAAAATGGTGGTCCTCCAGATGGAAAATTAGAGAATTTTAATTACCGACATTCGTCATCACGCAATGCAGTTGAAAGAATTTTTGGAGTATTGAAAAAAAGGTGGAAAATTTTAAGAATGATGCCACAAATGGAAGAAACGTATCAATTGACTATAATTGTGGCAACATACACTTTACATAATTTCATTCGATTAGACAAGTTAGAGATTCCAATTTCTCATGGTTCCCAAAATATTGAACGTGTAGCTGATTTAGATTTCACTAATTCGACACGAACAATGTTAATGCGAGACATTCGTGCAAATATTGCAGATGAAATATGGCAAGATTTGTGTGCTGAAAATATGAGGTTCCAAGATGATGATGATATAGAGGAGGATAATTGAAGCACTTCTCTATCTACTTGTAAGGATATTGTATCTACAGTAAATTATTATGTAACAAAAATGTTGTGAAAAAAAAAGCAAATTTGTTATGAACATTATTGTGTTGTCAAGATTTAAATTTTCAAGAGTTTAATTAAGAATTTAATTTTAATTACGATTTAAATTTTCAAGAATATATTGTCGGGATTAGAATGGATTGCCGGGATTAGAATGGATTAGAATGGAATGGAATGGATTGGGATTGTAATCCCGTGAAGAGAACAGCTAGAGCCTTAGTCGATGATTATAATTAAAGTGGTAGTATCTAATATGGTGATTAATTTGAGTTAGATAGGTTGTTCGAATACTGTCATGTAATGATTAGTTGTAATCAGGATTGAATTTTGATTCAAATGAAAATAAAATTAAAATATTACGTATGAAGTTAAGACAATAATTTGGATCAGATCAACGTTTTAACATGGCAATCAATGTTGTTCAAGGTTGATTGAATGATTGAATATGAAGTGATTATTGAATTGCATTCATTCATAACAATTAGTTGCCAACTTCTTCACTATTTGCTCACACTTTGGTATTGATATGATATAGGGTGATATTAGATAAGAAGGTTTCATATATGTCACGTAAATGTTTCCAAAAAGATAGAATTACAAATTCCAAATTCCAAATGTTCAACCATTGCTTATAAAGTTATGAGTTATGATGAAGTTACCAACAATTACTCAGTAACAGTCTCCTGCAACTCATTATTATCATGATGACTTCTACAAATTTATCACTTTAGAACCTTGAGTTGTTATAATTCTTAGAGTGTATTTTCCCACCGGAGACCCAAGAATAAGCCTACAAAGACAATCCTTTGCAATTTTTATCCCATTCAACGATCCAACAATATCAAACTTTCTTGTTAGCAACCACAATCCTAGTTTTCGTAGCATTCTCAGTCATAAATTTTGTTTTCCACCTTTCCCACAAACCCTTCCAATTGCACGAGCCAAGTGATCTCCCTTCACCGTACGCTTGACATCCTCCATTTCGAGAATGTCTAGATAAAAATGATGGTACTTGAGAAAAGCATCCTTCACTTGATCAACATCAAAACCCGCCATAAAAGCTCCTAAGAAACTATGACACTTATCAAGGTTATTAACATCGGGAGTGTGAGATATGGTCTTAAGTTTAACGAGTCTTGCCTTAAGATTAACGCGAAAATATATTTTCATCTCATTGTGAATTGGTTCATAAATTGACTTTTCCATGCCTTTTCAAGTGGTGCAAAACGGTGTTTTGGAATTGACACTGAGCGTTATTGGATTTCAACACTACCAGGCACATCATGAGGCTTGTTTGGCTCGAAACTTGGCTTAATTGGCATTTGGCAACTCCATAGCCATGTCTCCTTCACATTACAAACAAAAGCCTTAACACAACAAAAAAGTACTTCTAATAATCAATTAATCAGCAATTCACCATGAAAAGCCATAAAAATACCCCTAAACCTAACTTTAACTTAACATACAAAACGTTAATATGCAACATCATATATTTACAAGATTTTGTTTATCTTATATAATACACAATGTGGTAGACAAAAAGATTTTGTTTATCTTATATAATACACAATGTGGTAGACAAATAGGGTATAAAACTAACCATAATCACCTTTGACTAAATTGGTCCTTCGTCATGATATGGATCGAGACTAACGTTACACAAGTCATAGCTTAGGTTTAAATCTCATCCACCTTTTTTATCAAATGAAATACAAAGTATTATATTGATTAGCTTCACGTATAGGTCGTCTCAATCATGTAAGGCCGTAAGGGGACCTAATAGAGTATAAAACACATCTGATTAATTAACCTTTAAAAGGCAAATTATAAGAAATTTTGATTCCTTAAGCTATTTTCCGAAGTCTTGGACATCATTGACATGGACGCCCTTAAGCTATTTTTCTTTCTCATATCTTAGGGATATACTCATTTACCTTATAAACTTCAAAACCTCGATGGACAATAACTATTTTGCTATCTTTGCAGATATAAACTTGTCATACATATCCATAGATTAAATAAAAAATTTGATAAAATAAGCTCCATATGTTGTAAGTTGTAACTTCGCTATTAAAGATATATAGGGGTTCACATGCCGCTAGTAGACTAGAAAAATTGTTTACTATCCTACGTACCTACTCATTGACAATTAAAGTATTGTGTACACTATGTTGTATTTTTGATCAAATGATCACCTCGTGCAATACTAAACTAGCTAGCCCACGTCTTCTACGTGTTTCCTACCTCAAGTTCTCAACCAAAATTTCCAAAAAAGTTTATTGTTATTGATTTTACCATGTTAATAAGTACTCCGTATCTAATTTAACTTATGTCGTGCTATTAAAATAAAATTTTAAGTGTGGCATAAGCTCAGCTTACTAAGGATATGCTTATTTCGGTTTAAAATCAGTTCAGTTTAGTTCAGTTCCGTTTAGTTCAATTCAGCTCTTCTCTTATTTTGCTATTCATTAATTCTTCATTAAAAAATTTCAGTTAAGCTCAGTTCAGCTGTTTTCAACTGGAGTAAACAGGCCCTAAGTTAACATACATATAATGCCTTTGAATTGCCCAAATTATATATATATATATATTTTCTGAGTCATGTTTTAGATCGTCCGAGGTTAGTGTCATCATTACTTCGATCCATATGAACTACAAAATTAGTTTTTTTTTTGTATATATTAGCAAAATCACTAAAAAAAGGCTTTCGCTAGTGGAAAAAACATTTTGGTACTAGATTTGTCATCCACTAGGGGCCTGTTTACTTCAGTTAAAAACAGTTGAACTGAATTGAACTGAAAGTTTTTTATAAAGGATTAATGAATAGCAAAATAAAAGAAGAGCTGAGCTGAATTGAATTGAACTGATTTTAAGCTAAAGTAAACAAGCCCTAATACTCCCTCCATTTTAAAATTTCACCAAATGAATTGTCATTCACTAATACTCCCCCCATTTTTAAATTTCACCAGATGAATATTTAATCGCATATCAAAAATATCCAATTGTTATAACCAAAGAAAAAGAGGAACAGTTGATACCAGATACCTGGTAGATACCAGTATCTAGTTATTATCTAGAAAATGAGTGAACCTTAATTCAACCACATACGTGTTCATTTGCAGTACTCTACATCTTGAAACAATTATTCTTTTTGCTATTTTTTTTCTACTCTTATTATTTCATTATTGAATAAATTAATTTGCTTTTTGTGTGGACAGTAGCTTATAACCTTAGATTTGATTTACAGTAGTATATTCCTATTTTCCAGTTGCATAAAGTGTAATATGAGTCCATCATGTGAGAGAGATTTGTTTTTCTCTTAAAGAACAATTTTGGTAAAATTTATACATACATTTCAATTATGTCTTTTTCTTATTTACAGGGATTTTGTTGGAAAGATTGCCCTTTCTTCAACAACAGGAAAAAAAAAAAAAGTCAACATATATATAAGCATAAATGCTAAATATATTAAGCAAACTATACTAAATTAAGTAAAAATGAATGGACTTGAATTGAACCGACCTCTTAATTACAAAGTAATGATGCAAACATAAAAAATTTATACTACGTAAATAACTTATTTAATAAAAACCATTAAAACATATATAATTGAATTAATTATAATTATATAACTCCAATTTTAATTATACTTACATAGTTACACGTGGGTGTCACGTCTCTCACCCACTCTTATACTTTATCTGTTTCATGGAATTTCACCTATGTTTTAATTTCTTGATAAGTTGATAATGATAAACTACAATGACCCGGAACATCATCCGGGACAATAACTAGTTATAAGTCGAAAAGTATAGCGAGCTAGCCTAAGTCTATAAGTGATTCATACATTATTAGTTTCCTTTTTTATCAAAAGAAATTACCCTTTCAACAAACAAATATTGTGTTAGGTACTCACATGGTTATTAGTTAATCAAAATACTCATTCTAAACACAAAAATTTCAAGTTACCTTAACACAACTATGAATTTATTTTATTTTAAGAACGTAAGTAGGTAAACCAAAACCTCATATATGAAGGAATAACATATCCATATATGTTACAACTAAATAAAATACGAATCGAACAACAATCTAATTAAACATAGATACCACAAGATAAAATCTAATTCAAGTGTTATAACTAAAAAAAGGCGAACCTAATCTAAATCGGGTATGCAAATAATAGCGTCATTCTATACGTTGCAACAATTTGCATGCAACTTCCCAACAAATCGTTAAAAAACCACCAAACCCTTGCTTTCTTTTCTTCTTCTTTCTTCCTTTCTTTCTTTCATGTGATTTGTCATCCACATTCAAACAAACCACTCACAACCCCTTAACTCATTACTACGTTCCTCAAATCACAACCCCAAAAATAAAAATAAAAAAAATTATTTTAAAAAAAAAAAAAAACCTTTTAATTTTGTTTTTACTCTTCTCTTTTTTCATCTATTTAATCCCACAATTTTCAATCCCCATATTTTCCTCCACAACTACCCCCAAATCCCCAATTCAAATCTCTCATAAAAAAAAAACACCCTAATTCATCAAAACCCAAGTTTCAATTTCACCTCCTAAATTAAAAAAATCAATAAATTTTAGGTTTTGTTGAATTGGGGGAAATCAAAACGGCTGTAAAAAGTAAAATAGGGTTAATAAATATACGTAACAAACGTTGTAATAATGATTATAGTAACGTTTTGATAGACAGAGGAAGTCCTTCGTTGCACGGCGGTCGTGGTGCCTTGCCTTCTGAAGGCGGCAGCCCTTCCGATCTTCTCTTCCTTGCTGGTGGTGGTGTTTTTGTTCGATTTTTATTTTGATTTTTGATTTTTTTTTTTTGATTAATTTTAGTTTTAGTTGTTTATAGTAAATTGGGGAAAAAAACAGAGTTATACAAATTATTGTAGAAAGAAAAATAGTAGAGTTTTTGGTAGTTTGTGTATAGAAGAAAGAAAGGAAGAAAATTGGCGGGAAAATGTTGAGGATAAAGAGAGTTCCGACGATTGTATCGAATTATCAGAAGGAGGAAGGAGATGGGTCGGGTCGTTCTGGTGGTGGGTGTGGTAGGAATTGTCTTAGAGATTGTTGCATTCAAGGTATTCGATGATTTGTCTCTTTTTATTTTTATTTTTTTTTTAGATTTTTATGGTATTATTGTGATTATGTTGGGGTTAATTTGGAGGGTTTGTTGTTGTTGTTGTTAGAATTTTTGTTGGGTTTTGTGGGGTGATTTTTGTTTTGCATGTAGTTTTTAATTTGGATTTTAATTGATTTTTTTTTATGTTGTTATATTTTTGTGGGATTGAGTGGTTATGTATTTTTTAATGTGGGTATTGTTTGAATTAGTTGTTTTGATTTGGGTTTTTGTTGGTTTGATTGTTGATTTAGAGTTGATATGTTTGCTGTTTTTGGGGTTATATTTGTTTCAGTGTGTTTATGAAGTGTTATTTGCTCAAATGAATCCCATATTTGAGAAATTCAGGTTTTTTTTGTTTGATTGATTTTAGTTGTTTTTTCCACACAATTGAGTTCATATCTTTACGCTTTGTAACAGTAAAAGGGGTGATTGTGTTATGTTAGCTAATCAACACATTTAGGTTGTCTAATTCGTGTTTCGGATACTTGCTACTAGATGCTTTGTTTTTTTGAAGCTTAATGCTAGTTTGATTTTTATAGGTTATCTTGTGGATTTTTGCTTAGATTATTATGATTGGCCTTTAGTTTGATCGGAAACTGAATGTATCTATAGGTGCGAAACTGCCTTTATACGCTTACAAGAAGACCGATAAGGGTGGAAATGGCAAGGCCATGGACGATGATGAGCCTAGAGAAGCTCCTGTTGGTTTCCTTGACTCACTCCTGCTTGGAGAGGTAATTGATTTTTTGATGAAACAAAATTATATAGTAATGCCTTTTGTTTTTGGATAAGAAATGATAGTAATAATCTGATTTCAAATTTGCTATTACAGTGGGAGGACCGTATGGAGAGGGGCCTTTTTCGCTATGATGTAACTGCTTGCGAAACCAAGGTGATTCCCGGTGACTACGGATTTGTTGCACAACTTAACGAGGGTCGTCATCTGAAGAAAAGGCCAACCGAGTTCCAAGTGGATAAGGTCCTGCAACCCTTTGATGGCAACAAATTCAACTTCACTAAAGTTGGGCAGGAAGAGGTGCTCTTCCAATTCGAAGCAAGTGAAGACAGTGAAGCTTACTTCACTCCTGCTGCTCCAATTGATGTTGAGAATAGTCCAAGTTTTGTTGCCATTAATGTAATTTTCCAGTGTTCTGAAATCTTGTTCTTCTTTACATTGCTAAAACAACCACTACGCAATTATTATGTTCTTACGTTGATTTCATTGAACAGGTGAGTCCTATTGAGTATGGACACGTGCTCTTGATTCCTCGGATATTTGAGTGCCTGCCTCAGAGGATTGACTGTGAGAGTTTCTTGCTTGCTCTCCACATGGCTTTCGAAGCTGGGAGTCCTTACTTCCGGCTTGGGTACAATAGCTTGGGTGCATTTGCTACCATCAACCACCTCCATTTCCAGGTATTCTCATGTTCCTGTGCTTTTGTCTTGTGCAAATTTCATACTTTTCATTAATAGTACTTCTTGTGTCCGTTTTTATTCAACTATATCTTATTTTACCTATTACAGGCTTATTACTTGGCTTCCCCATTTCCCATTGAGAAGGCTCCTACCAAGAAAATCACCACCACTAGTAAAGGGGTAAAGATTTCTGAGCTCCTGAAATACCCAGTCAGGGGTCTTGTCCTGGAAGGCGGGAATTCTTTGCAAGATTTAGCTAAATTGGTTTCAGACTGTTGCATTTTCCTTCAAGACACTAACATCCCTTACAATGTCCTCATTGCCGATTCTGGAAGGCGAATTTTTGTTCTGCCACAGGTGCTTCAAATGTTCCCCCATTATGTTTCCTATTATATTGCAATCATCCATCTTTATTGTGTTACTATTTACTGATGTATTTTTCTCTTTTTTATTTTATTGTACCCAGTGCTATGCTGAGAAACAGGCCCTAGGCGAGGTAAGTGCCGAGATCCTTGACACTCAAGTCAACCCGGCAGTATGGGAGATCAGCGGGCACATTGTATTAAAGCGAAGAGAGGACTATGACGGAGCATCAGAGGAGAATGCTTGGAGGCTCCTGGCTGAGGTTTCGCTTTCTGAAGCAAGGTTCGCAGAAGTGAAAGCCATGATTTTCGAAGCTATTGCTTGTGCTGATGTTGAAGATGGGTCAGACGTGCTTTGCCAGGAAGCCAAGCTTGCTCTCAGAGAAGCTGACTCCATCAACAGCACAGCTGCTTCTCCTATGGTAACTGGGAACCATGAATGCTTAGTTCTTCAGTAAGCATGGTTCTTCAGCTGTTTTATTATGCCCCTAAATAATGCAACAAGAGTTTGCCTCTTGTGTTTTTCTCTTCGATTAGCCGTTTCTTTTCGCCGATGATGGATTTCAATGAGTATTGTAAGTAGCTGTTTACTCTGAAAAAAAAAAGCTAGGAAATTAGATAAAGGATCCTATTCATGATGCCGTTGCTGGAACGTGTCTCAGGGATCATGTTTAATGAAATTCTGGATTTTATATTTCTATGCACCCTATTCTTTGCAATGTTGTGAATGTTGTTCACTAGTTTGGTTATATTGCGAATAGTGTGTAGTTAACTCGAGGGTCCTTACCATCAGCCGTGCTATGCTCCTTGTCGCGCTGCATGATGACATTGTACATGGCGATTAAACTCCATCCTCAACCACATTTACTTTCTACCTAAATCTTCTTCATTCGACAACAATACCTTTTTTTTTCTTAAATGATCATGAAAATTATGAATGAGTCGACTCATGAATTTCCAAACACATTCAATTGAAAATCTATTACAATATTCTGGCTGTTTAGTATCGAACTAGCTCTTACCAAAGGGACAAACAGGGTTAGTCATATGGTTTTAGCTCATGACCCCTGCAATGTGTAACTACTACGCAATTGTAATGATCGAACTAACTATGAGAATAAAAGATAACTCAGTTGGTTATAACTTCTCTTTTAGTTTTAGGAGATCTTTTGATCGATTTCTATCACTCGCCCTAGCTTATGACTCTCTAAACATCAAAAGTAAATATAAACAAATTATTAACTATCATGCCATATATTATTTCATATTGGTATCTACTATGAACTATGTTAAATTATTAAATGTCCAGTTTTAAGGATAAGCCATATTAATTAGGGTAAAACTTGCATAATTATCTTCTAAAACTTTCATAATGATGGATTAAAAAACCCTACCTCACCACAAACTCACTTTTGCCATCAGAGTATGCAAAATGCAATTGACTCGGAACATCGTCCATACCAATGCTTTTCTCAAGTATAACTAACCTCTAGCTACGGCGTTGTCATGTCCTTAGCTAGGTTAATAGCTGTCATATACATAAACATGAACTAATAATCACCTTACTTTATTATCTCTGTAAACTAGGAGAAGAATGGACCTTAGTTCATGTATCTTTTTATAACATTTCATAATGAAAGTATGTACAAATGAGAATAACAAGTTATCATCATAAATTTTAAGAATTTTTGGTTTTGTATTTCTTGTATGTTAGGTTGTCTAATGGAGTAAAATAAAAGTAACTATAATTTAGTGACAAAACATGTCATAATTAATGTCTTCTATAAACTCACTTAAGTGTTTGCACGCATGTAATATCAATCAAAGTGCAATCAAAGGTTAAGGTTGACATATGGCAACATAACATATTAATTTTTGCTTCTATTGATGTGTTTGACACACTGTAAATGTAAATAACAGTGATATGTTTAGTTAAACATATTACAATTGAAAAAATGTGAATTTTATAGTATTATATAATACAAATAAGTTGTGATATGATGTCTTTAATCTATAATACTACCTCTGTTTCACATTATTGCAATGATTAAACATTCTTCCTCTCGATCTTTATTATATCAAATCGTTGCAAATAATATGAAACAGAGGTAGTATGATGATATTAGAAACTCGTGTAATATGATATGCCTTATAGGTGATACGATGTTAATTTACTATTATACTTCGTATAAGTAATTGTGATAGGATATACTTTGTTGATGATATGATGTATTATGTTGGTGATATGATATTAATACACTTTAATCATTGTGATACTGTGATTAACCCGACACCCCTCAATAACTACGTAGTAAATATGTGCGGCTTCATAATTAGCTTCATAAATCAGTTAAAATTATTGAATATAAGCTAAGGAATTCTTTCTTTGAGTAACAAATTTCATAATAATGTGAAATGCTCTTGATCACACTTCTTATGTTAATGTTAATGTTAATAATATCTTAATTGTCAAGCTACACCGACCATATTAAGCATTTGCAATACGTTAACACCTTGAAAAAATTGTGTTAGAGAGTAAGAAAAGCTCCTTAATACCGTTATTTTTGCTCTAATTCCATTAATTTGTGCTTTGAAAAGCATAATACTTTCAACTTAATGCCTCAACTAGCAGATAATGCAAGGTGCAACCTCTCAATTATAACACATAAGTTGCTTATTTTAGTCATAATATAATCTTTCACTCTACATTCACGAGATTCAAGTACTAAACTATGTAAGGAAAACATGACACTACTAATATTTGGTTACATAATGTTCACTATAAAAGTCATGACAAAGTCTTCTAAGCTAGTTAATGTTAAGCAACAAATTATGCAGCTTAACATGAAATATTATTTAGCTAACGTTGTTTATTTCATATTGCTGATATCTCTAGTCGTAAAAGCGAGTGCAAAACACAATATTGAGTCACAACTAAATGTCACCAACACAAACACCACTTCACCGTGGCTTAAAAGAGTTGTAGACCCACGGATTACCAATCCACGAGCCCAACAAGGGGGGTGCGCGAATAGGCCGTGGATTTGTTCATTAGGTCAATTTCCTCCTCGGAGGCTATGTTGTTCGAATCGTTGTATTGATATCACATCTGATCCTTTGAATTGCGGTTTGTGTGGTTTAAGATGCCCGTTTACATGGCAATGTTGTGGTTCCATTTGTGTTAATGTCAACATAAGTCCTTTTAATTGTGGTAGGTGTGGGAGAGCATGTGCATTTGGAAGACCTTGTGTGTTTGGTTTGTGTGGTTATGGTTTACCATTTCCTCCATTTCCTTTCCCATTCCCTCCAGGATTTCCCGGGGGCTCTCCTGGAATGCCCGGGGGCTCTCCAGGAATGCCTGGGGGCTCTCCTGGAATGCCCGGGGGCTCTCCAGGAATGCCAGGTGGATCTCCGGGAATACCTGGCCTTCCATTCCCTTTCCCTCCAGGATTACCCGGCGGCTCTCCATTTCCTTTCCCCTTCCCTTTCCCTCCCGGACTTCCTGGATCTCCGGTTACTCAACAACAGATGTCCAAGACACAATAATGAGGATTATTACAAAAGGCATGCATACATTAACATGGTTCTTTTGTTAATACAATTAAGACCATTCTTAATTGTTGTTTGTTTAATTGTATATTTAAATTTCAATCTTGTTTTTCTTATGGATGAAATGCATGTTATAGCATTATCTTGTTATTTATTTATTTTCTTACAAATTTAAGTTTGTTATTATTCTTTTCAAATTCTGTTATTATTAGTTATTTTATATATGATCACCTAGACATGGATGGTGTAACGGTTGTTCACATAATTTTGGATTATGAAAAATGTAAAAGACTGATTTTTTATTATTAAACGTATGTGTCTTCAACACTTGGCGATGTATCCATTAATCATCATCAAATCAGCATTAAACTTTAGTTTTCATTTAAGATCAAATTATTAGCCATTTATCCAAAATGATCAATGTGGTTTTTAGTTCAATCGAGTTTCAGATCATATTGATTTGATTCAATAGCTATTCGATCTGTATCAAAAGATTGAATTTTGACAAATTCCGTAGAATTTTTTTGAATATAACCTAACTTTGTTTAATGTTATAGCAATGCACATACTTCTCAATCCTTAGTGATTAAAAGCAACTAATTAAATTAGGCATTTAGGTCAGCCTGATAATAGGTTGCACAAGGGTGCAACAACTACAATTCGCAACTATACAAAGGAATAGGGCGCGTATAAGGGATTAGCAAGGTCATGTTCTCCCTAACTTCGTATTAAGTATGATAAGTTTAAACAAAATAAAGTTCAATAAAATCAATTTCGATCATTTAAAAGTTAAAACTGATTTATTGAGACTTTTAAAGACTAGTTCAATAAAAATAAGTTCGGAGAAATTTATTTATAACAATTAAAAAATCCTGAAAACACATGATTAATTAGTCGAGTAAAATAACATAGCGTATTAATTCAAACTTTTTGATAGTTTTGAGATGTTGAAAAAGAAGCCAAATTTACCCCTATGGTTACAAGAGGGCTCAAGACAGCTTGTTGGAATTCGAAAGGTCACTGCATAAAATGGTCTTGAAAAAACGAAATAAACACTAAAAAGTGGTCATACAACATATTATCAACGAAGCATTAGTGACGGAATTAGTTTCGTATCCCATTAGGAACAAACATTATTTTTTGGCTTTACTTATGGTATGTTTGGTAATACGAGCTGAAATAGAACGGAAACTGAAAAGGTAGCTGAAACAGGCTAAATTGGTAAGGTAGCTGAAAATAAGTTGCTACTTTTAATAGCAACTCAATTTCAGTAAAAATTGAAGTTTAAATTTTATTCAGCTCATACCCCAAACCCGGTTATTTATTTAAGGTGGCTTAAACGTTTAGCACCTACTTATTTAAAGTGACTAGAAAAGGTTGCCAATCAGTGCCTTTATAATCCGTTCATTAATTTATACGAGCTCAAAATCCTAAAATTAATAAACCCTAAAATTAAGGTTTATCTTATCTATGAAAAACTAAAATTGGCATTATTATAATATTTGGTTTTCTGAAGCTCAAAACTTTGGCTTGAAATTAAAGAATTGACGCCAACTGGTCAATTTTTTGTTAATTTTGTTTCATAATCTTTTTTCTATTCACTCTTCTTCTTTTTTAGTGTGCTACATTTGTTTTTTCATATCTTCCCATGTATGCTTATATCTCAAGCTACAAATTTGTAAAAATTACAAATACTATATGGTGAATAGTATACATTGTCTCGAATCAAACAAGATCTTATATAATTAAATTTTTATCGTACGCATATAAAATTAAAAGAGAGTCAAAGTACTCACATAGTCACATTAATATAACTTGCAAGTAATAAGGTTGAGGGAGTATTTTTTTTTCGGTGTTGCACCCAGTTCGCCGCCCTATTTTGGCTATTCCGAATTGGGGGCTCACTTCTCGGCGATTGGGTTCCGATCCCTTTCCAATTGTTGGGGCATTGAACAATAATCACGATAGTATACTTTGTTCCAAGGCAAAAAATAAAGAGTTTCTCTACATGGTGCCGCTGAAGCATTACATTTTCTAAGCTATACCCTTGATCTCAAATTAAAACTTCCACGTGATGCCCCTAAGGTTATGACCTTTTCGTTAAAAATGCCACAATCTCAATCTAAATTTGGTAGCTCATACCCCTTTGCTCGTGACCCATATTGTTCCACTTTCCCTTGCAATTAACAAATACTGAAACACTACGAGAACTATGGTTCGTACAACACAAAATTAACAAGCATTTAGGGTCTGTTTACTTTAGATGAAAACAGTTGAACTGAACTGAATTGAGCTGATTGAAGCTGAACTGAACTAAACTGAAAGTTTTTTATGAAGGATTAATGAATAGCAAAATAAAAGACGAGTTGAACTGAACTGAAGTAAACAAACCCTTAACATCCATGTAACAACAAGGTTAAAGAACTTTAATTTAAGAGCACCACCGGGGTGTTTGTTTGGAGGGATAGGAAGGGAGGGATAAGGATAAGTGGGGAGGAATTTGAGGAGTGTTTTGTTTGTTTGGAAGGATAGGGATAGTGAAGGGAATGAAGATATGGATAAAATGAGCACTTATCCCTAAAAAATAATACTTAAGGGGGATGGTACAAAGGAGGGGGATAACTTTAATAATGTAAAAGACGATTTCACCCTTAGTGAAAGAGAAGGAGAAGCAAATTAAGAAATTTAATTAAGGGTAATTATATAAATTTTGTGGTTATCCCAATCTAATTCCCTAGTCATTCCAAACAAAGGATTGTGTCAGTTTTATCTTTATCCTACCTACTAATTTCCTATCCCACTTTTTTATCTTTTTATCTCTATCCCTCAAACCAAACGCCACTCACACATAAAAGTTTTAATTTAGGAGGGAAAACCCAAAAATAAAAAAAGTGATAAACCCAAAAGGAGACACTCAAAATTCCCTTAAAACCTTCATCGTTCACCCTTCCTTTTGTTACCCTTCAAAGCTACCTCACTGCTTTACTGCAATCCCTTTCTTGGGTTAATCTCAGGTATCTCACTGCCTTCTTTCTTTTACTAATTTAACTTATTTTTTATATATCATTTCTATTTTTTTCTGGGTTTTGTGAAAAATTAATTTTTTTAGTGATTATTGAGTTTTAACTGTAATGTCAAATCAATATTTGTTGTTAGTGCAATCAATTTCTGTTGAAGTATCTATAATTTGATGGGGTTTTCTTTGATTTGAGTATAAAATTGTCAATTTGGATTTTCATGTATTCAATTTAACATGCTTAATAATGTTCTTACTTTAATTAGTTATTTTGTTGTTATTTGTTGCAACCAGCATGAATGAAGTTGTATATTGTAGTGCATTTTATGATTTTTATTAAAAAAAAAATATTTTTATGAGCTTTTTTCAGGTGTTTTAGCATACTAAAATTGGTGATATTTTGCATTATTTCAATGGCTTCATCATCTTCACTTAACATGTGTTCCAATGGGGCAATTGGTGCTTGTAATGTGGGCAAATCGCAAACGGCTTTTACGAGCTTTTGCCCGGATTTATTAGGCAAAAAGTTGGTTAATTGCATGCCAATTTGCTCGTCTGCTGATTTCGCCCCGTTGAGGAACTCGTTCGGTGCGAAACCTTTGAAGTGGGATTTAAATGGGGAGGTCTTGAACAAGTTTAGTGCTCCTTGCCATGTGGTTGATGTTAAGAACACATACTCATTCACAGTAGGTCAGAAATTTGAACTTAATGATGTGCTCGAAGCGCAGCAGTTTGATAGGGACACTCTTAGTGCGATATTTGAGGTGGCGCGGGAGATGGAGAACATTGAGAAGAACTCGCCTGGGAGTCAGATTTTGAAGGGTTACCTAATGGCCACTTTGTTTTATGAACCATCTACCCGAACTAGGCTTTCGTTTGAATCTGCTATGAAGCGGTTAGGTGGGGAAGTTTTGACTACTGAGAATGCAAGGGAGTTCTCGTCAGCAGCCAAAGGAGAGACACTAGAAGGTAGGTTGCTTGATTGTTGTGTGATTGTTGTTTGCTGTTCTTTAGTATTAAACTTTTAATATGTTGCCTTCTTTTGCAGATTCTATTAGAACTGTAGAAGGGTACTCAGATATAATTGTGATGAGACATTTTGAAAGTGGTGCTGCTAAGCGAGCTGCTGCAACTGCTGAAATTCCCATTATAAATGCAGGGGATGGTCCTGGGCAACATCCAACTCAGGTAAGGAAATATGCCCTCATTGATGGAAATACATCATCACTTCTATACATGTAGATGTAATCATGAGAAGTTTTGCCAAATGAGGTGTTTTGTTTTTTGCTCATTTGATAACTTTGTTTCCTATACCTTGCTGTTTTTTTGCACACTGTGTTTATCTTTGTTTTTTGTGGCACTAATTGCAGTGCTAACAAATCCGAAACACTTGTGTGTTATCTCTAATAGTCTGTTAGTTCACAGTTTTATGAAATGCAGAATACGTTTTGGCTCTAGCAGAATTTTTGTTCAACAAGCCAAATGCTCTGACTATTATGAGAGCTAAGCAGCTCAATCACTGATCGATACACTGATGTGTGATGTGCTATTTCAGCTTCCTCATTCTTCTCACACCTTAGTTCGATACTTTTTCGAAACTGTATTCAATTGTTATGACAGTTTTCTCCTGTTATGTTTTGTGGTCTTTGTTGGCATTCTCTCTGTTCTACCTCATTATTCCAGAATTGTCATTACTAAAGTTCAATCACGAAGTGCATAGATTGTGTCACGAGGCTCTCTTTTGTCTTCGTAATGCAGTAACAGATGTGGTGGAAAGGAATACCAATCCAGTGTGTTTGGATTGACTCTATCCTGTCACAGGACTGTCCTGTTGCTATACTAGCCCATAAATTTCATAATAAGTAGAATTTTACAATGATTCATAAATAACGAGAATTGTAGGATGCAGTCTGTTTTTAATAGTGATGGTAATTGGTAAATAGTGCTGCGAAGTATAAATTGGGCCTAAATTGTTCCTCTTTTAATGTCTCAGGCTCTTTTAGATGTATATACAATTGACAGAGAAGTAGGAAAGCTAGATGGAATTAGTGTTGCATTGGTTGGCGATCTTGCTAATGGGAGGACTGTTCGCTCACTGGCATATCTGCTTGCCAAATATGATGATGTCAAGATTTATTTTGTTTCCCCAGATGTGGTGAGAATGAAGGTATGTCGATGGCAAAAGTCTAATGTGTGATCAATTTTCGCCATAAAACATAGTAGCTTACTGCAAGCTTTTGTTGCAAATTATATTTGTAAAACTAAATTAGTAAATTGCAATGGTTCTAGGATGTTAATTTACGTGTTACACATTCAGGATGACATTAAAGAGTATTTGACCTCAAAGAACATCCAATGGGAAGAAAGTGCAGACTTGATGGAAGTAGCTTCTAAATGTGATGTAGTGTATCAGACTCGAATTCAGAGAGAACGTTTTGGAGAACGGACTGATCTTTATGAAGAGGCAAGAGGGAAATACATAGTTAACAAGGATGTGTTAAATGTGATGCAGAAGCATGCTGTAATCATGCACCCTCTTCCTCGGCTTGACGAGGTAACATCTATACCTCCAAGTTTATCCTAGTTCTCCAAGTTTATCTATAATAGTTTGTATTTGCAAGCCACTGTCTCTTTCTATGCTCTAACTTGGTCAATGGTATATTTGGTTCAATGCAGATAACTGTAGATGTGGATGAAGATCCAAGAGCTGCGTACTTCAGACAAGCAAAGAACGGACTTTACATTCGAATGGCTTTATTGAAGCTTTTACTTTGTGGATGGTAGATTAGGGTAGATTTGTTAGGGGCCTGAAGTCTAAACTCTTGGTTGTCTGGTCGCGTAGGAAAAAGATGGTGAAAATGCCTTTATTTTGACTAAACAAGAATTTTGTGTTTCTGGGGAATGTAGTTTAAGTGATTTATAGAACTTTTAACATCTTAAGAAGCTTTTTGGAGGAAAGTTGCTTGCCCGTACTGATACTTGAATAACAATAATATCGCAGTTGGCTCAAATGCTAGAAGAATATGTTCATTGTTCAGCTTGCTGTGTTATCTTTGTCTCCCTGAGCCTCTTCATCGATGTGAAGGATGCGACAACTTAGCAAATTTCATGCAACTCTCTGGAATTTTAGTCTAAAATGGAATTTGATTTCAGAAGTCAGGGTGCCCAAGCTACGGGAAGACATCTTCCTCCCCTCTTCCCCCAGAAACAATTTTAAAAAACAAAATAAAAATTGAGTAGGGAGCATTCAAATATTTGAACAAGTCATGGAAGTCCTATTTCTGTCTTAAAGTTCAGAGGGGCATAATTTGTGAATTTTTGTTGGGGAAGATAGGTGAAGCCTGATATTTTGTACATTTAAAAAGTGAAAAACTTACATTCAGATGGACTTTGCAAATTGCGATATTCACAATGTGTCGATATAATTTACCTTACGACTCAACACAGATCAATAAGATTTAAATTGCCAAAAACTTGCGGTTTGTTACACTTGTATTGTCATTCAAACTAGCTTAAAGACATTGATCATCTACATACAAACAAAAATAATCCGAAAAAGGCCAAACTTCAAACAGATTTGGAGGCGTGATGATCTATTGATCTACTACGTAATAACCATTAGTAGGCAGGAAAGTTAGAATCGACTTCTTTTGCCCAAGATGTCAATCCCCCAACTATGTCCTTGGCTGAGGTGAAGCCAAGTTTATGTAACAAATCTACAGCTCTCTGAGAGTCATTGCCTCTTCTGCAAACTGTATATAGATTAGCACCAGAAACGCCTTTACGTGTTTCCTCTTCCTTCAAAGCTGCAGAGATTTCAGGCAATCGAGACTCCAAACTTGAGAGTGGGATATTTAGTGAATTGGGAAGTGAAGTAATGTCAAAATGATGAGCAGGCCGAACATCGATCAAAACATGTGCCTCTCCATTGGAAACCTTCTCATTGTACTCTTTGCAGCTTATTCTTGAATCGTCTGAAATGAGGTTCAACTTGGGTGGAGTCTGCACCCAGATAATAGATACAGATGAAAAAGCCATTTGTACACGATTCAAACATTTTGATATTTACAGGAATACTAAAAGAAACAAGGGTTTGTGTACGAAAAAGTAGTACATATGGGGTTTTTCTAAGAAACATTCCTCAGCACAGATAGATAATCTTATGCGAGGGAGGAGTAACCAACAAGAAGGAATAGACAATAAAGGAGGTGCATGATAAACACAATATTTGATCCAAAGTGCCAATACTTTAGATGTATAATTTTGTTTTGAATTTTTGAAGCTAAGAAAATATATCCACAGGTGTTGAAGTCTTACCGTTGACAGAGAAAACTGGGTGAACTTCTCATAGTCAAATTCTCTAAACTGTTCAGGAGTGAATACTGATTTTTCTCCACAGGCTTCACATTGTGGTGATTGTCCTCGTATTTTGACCTATATAGTGAGAAATTACAACGTAAGCAATGCAGCATCTCTCAGCAATGCAGCACCTCAAAGTCAAAACTTTCAGAGCAAAGGGTAAGAAAAAGAAAAAACTGCAAGAAAAAAAAATCTGTTCAATAATTGCTTAAAGAAGTAGTCAAGTAGATACTGCTAACTAATTTTATCAACAAGCACATATGAGGTAAAACAATTTCTCATGTCACTTGGTAAAAAAAAGCACTAGAATCCAAAATCAACTTTGGTTCACAAGCTAAAAAGACAATTAATAATTTGATTATTGATCATCACATAGCTTATCAACGAACTTTCCAGTATCACATCCACACTAATTTGCTATAATTAAAAGATAAACAAGATTGTTTGTTTTAGGATACAAAGTACAAATGAAAACTTGAATTGTAATGAAAGGCATGTTTGGCCTGGTCAAACATCACAATTGACACATCAATATGAAATAAATCATACCACACGAATCCTTCCAGACAAAGCATCAAATATAAGCATCCGTCCAGAGAGTGGCTCACCAACATTACTAGCAATCTTTATAGCCTCTAGGGCCTGTAAAGTCCCAATCACTCCAGGAACTGCAAAATACGAATTAAAAATTGTGTTGAGTATTTGCATTGCAATCATTGGGTGAAAATGACATCAAAAATCAAAAGCAATTAACAAGACACTAAGGAGCTAATAAACTCAGAGCTTTGAGAAAATGGACAAACCACTTGATCATGGAGCAGCATTTTTTATAGCCTCTAGGGCCTATAAAGTTCCAATTAATCCAGCATAGCATATTTATGTGCATAAATGCTGTCATAACCATTGTGTTTGAAGTTTTTTATCTCAATTTCTGCATTTCGTTTCAACGCCTCAGTCCAAGTTATAATAAATTAAATCACAAAACCCTTATTACAGGAGTACCATGGACAATTGACACTAGGCAGTTGATACAACAATGATACAAAGGAAGTAGAAGGGTAAAAAACTGTATCACAACTTACCTACTCCAAGAACACCACTATCAGAACATCTCTGACATGCTGTCATTGGTGGCGGAGCAGGGAAAAGGCATCGATAGCATGGGCCACCTTTGTAGTTGTAAACAGTGAGCTGCAGATGAGTTCTGATCAGTTCATAAATAGCAAGCAGAGTCTGATTTGATAACTTCAGCAGAAAGAATGAGTTTATAAAATAATATTTACACATACCTGCCCTTCCAATCCTAGAGCAGCACCTGATACAAGTGGCTGCATGTAAAAGAAAACGCCGAAAGGAAGTCAGGTATCAAGCCCAAGATGGCAACAAAACTTGCATATTAGTAAGTGCTTCCATTGGTAGACTGAAACCAAGCATTCTTACTTCCCCTAAACATGAACATGTATATGACTAGGGGCAATCTAACATCTTTGCCTATAGCTGTCCAACACAGTAATTAAGAACTACCTTAAAAATTGACCAGTAATTCTCTCCATGGAATATATTTAGCAAGTGTAACAAGATAATCAGCCAGGGGTCATGTAACCTTCGTTATCTTCCAAAATTTTAAGAAATCTAATCTTCTCAACTAAAACTTCATAAACCTTCATTACCTTATTCAATACAACACAGCAATCATTGATCATGTAACGACTTGGGACGTTATCTGTCGCATCAATTATCAAATCATACCTAGAAATTTTCATCAATGAAAAAAACTTAAAAGTTATGGCTTGTTGAAGCTGTCTGTTAGATAATAGAAAATAGGAGAAAATAGGCAAAACATGGAAGCATACTTGCTAAAGATCTCCAAAGCATTTGATGTTCGTAATGCTTCCCTATATTCAACAATCTCAATTGTTGAGTTGATCCTGAAACAAACATCAATATCAGATGAATGAATTAAAAAAAGCAGCTCTGGGATGAAGAAAGACATTGATAAGCAAGAGCAATATAAGTACAAAGATACAGCTATCGTGATTAGTAAATTACTAAATGATTACGTTGTACTCAGAAATTTACTCACGAGCGACAGGCAGCAGCAGCAGACTCTACTTTAGACTTGCCAATGAAGGCTTCAGTGTGAATAACCTAATGAACACATCAGTTGAATAAGTACAATCGTTAGCTTTTGTGTCTATTGATAAAATATACTATGCAAACAATTCAACATGTAATAAGGAAGTCTTTAATGTAACATAATGAAAACAGGTGAAAGGAGCAAACCTGCCTATGCATATTATTAAGCTCAACTACATCATGATCAACAATACCTATTCGACCTGAAGCAAGATCAAAACAATATGTTAGTTGCTTTGATTTCAGCTCTATTCAAGAAATCAATGGTATCACATACATTATATAAAATCACTTGGGCAGACAAAAGGTGCCAGATACAAAAACACAGCCCTATTGATAGCATTTGTAAACAATATAGCTTCTTACCGACTCCACAAGCAGCGAGATACAAAAGAGAAGGTGATCCCAAGCCTCCAGCTCCTACAACCAGCATTGATGATTTCAATAGGTTTAACTGCCCTACAAAAAGCCAGACAGAAAATCAGAAGAATTCACCTAAATCTCTCATCTCTGACACTTTTGCTTCAAATAAAAATAAAAATTTCAACAATAAAACCAAACACTTTATTATCACATTTATTCTGATGAGTTCATGCAATTCTTCCACTTAACTAGCTTCCATGGAATACTTACGTCATTAAATGGCAAGCCTACACCATACAGAAACTAGATGCTGGGCATTAATTATTTAATTCAATGCATATGCTGAGTTTGGCGTGCACCATTTCCCACTGGGTGTGTGTCAAACAATCAAAGGTGTTGAGTCCTGTTGACTATTGATTATGACAAGTGGCCAACAGAGCAGAAAAGCCCCAGATAAACTATATAGGAGCTCGGGACAAGGACTTAAGCTGCAATCCACAACCAATTCACTGGCAGGGAAACATGTTTGCCATAAGTGGGGGACACAGGACAGCATAGACGAGGAGTTTGATACTTTGATTGTAGCAAGTTAAGAGCTCATGAATAGCTTTATCCTGGACAGAGGTGTTCATGTACCCAAGACGGGGGGTCCTAGGAGCAAGAACTGTTTCCCGCATTTTTCTACTACTACTATCCCTTCAGGCTTTCTTATTAATCAAGTGAATGAGAGCACTCTTTCAAGCACTAAAGAAAAAGCTAAAAGCATTTCACTTTGAGACGAATATTTTGTACGCAGATTGCAAATCAACCTCTCTTGCAGTTACCTGACTAAGGGCACGTTTTTACTTCTGACATTAAGGGGTTTCTCTCTAAGGCATCCAAGTCAATCTACTTAACTTGCTAATTAAGATCCAACTTTGCGATAAAATTTGAAACATATACGTTCTAAATGAACTTCCTCAGTTACCTAAACCCTCTTTGTGTTGGTTTCTCTTAGTTTCATTATCTTCTTAGTTCTTAAGTGACTTTATAAGTCGTTGTTCAATTCCGTGTTACATAATTCCCTAAACTACCCTTACGAATTATTGTCGGTTTTTGTTTACTTTTGTCCCATTTTAAGCGAATTGCGAATTATAAAAGCAAATTAATGTGCGAATTAGGTAACTCTCCATTTCGACTACATTGATTCATAACAACCAACATAACATTTGAATTTCAATACTTCAACCAACCTCATATTCAATTATTGTTACTCAAAAATCAAAATTGTTCCAAAAGCAACATTCAACATTAAGATAGATGATGCAAAAGTTTACATGCTATAAACAAACCAAAGTTCTTAACTTTCATTCAAGTTAGCTTGAAAAATATTTCTCAAACCATATTTAACTCAAATTTAGTTAAAAGCTACAACAATTTCATTCTTTAACAAATTATCATATACTCAAATCCCAATAATTCACCAAAACTAAAATCATTTTTAGCATTTCAAACATCATGCTTACCAATTTCACCTAAAATTCAACAAAATACTATAAATTTATCAAAATAAAACGACGAATTCAAAGAAAAAACAGCTTAATAAACAAAAAATCGATAAATGAATAGTAAAATTTAAGTGAAAATTGAAACCTTGAACTCCAAAAGAAGGAAGCAAAAGATGGCGACTATAACGGTAAATTGCATCAGACGGTAATCGATTGTTCGAATCAACGGTGGAGATTGAAGGACAAGAACCGTTACAAGGGAGTTGTTCGACGATGAAAGAATCTCGAAGCTGAGATTCAAGAGCTGAGATTCGAGCATCAATTTCAATTCTTTGAGTTTTCAACGTTTTGATTTCGTCGAGAATTGCGGTGGATTTTGACGCCATTGTTGAGCTCAATTGAAGGTTATGAGAGTTTGATGAAAGTTGAATGAAGGTGACGAAAACGAAAACCCTACAATTTTGGGGGGTTTTTCCTTTTGGGGTTTTAACGGCCAACAGGAAAAGAGTGGGCAAAATGGGGATTTTAGTAAGCATTAGATGGGATCGCGGTCCAAATTAAGTCCTACCCACTCCGCTTTGATCCGAGAAAAAAATCCGTCTCCGAATTCACTTTAAAATAATTTTTTAACTCCGCCAAAAAATCCGACCGGATCCAACTTAAAATAATCCACTTTCGACTCCGTCAAAAAAATCTGACTCCGAGTTTAAGTCGGAGTCGTATGCTAAAAATAACCCGAGTTATCCAACAATTAATCTGACTCTGCCGAATCTCCGAATTCGACTTCACCTTTTATTTCTCTACTTATTAGGTATAATTATAATAATAAATAATAATTATAATTTATTTTATTATCATTATCATTATTTCTACTACACTTATATAATTTATGTGATGATGTAACTATATAATTACACACATATATGATCGTTACTAAATGAATATCAACTTATCATTAGAGATGACAATCACTCTGGTCTAACTCCGAGTGCTTCCTCTTTACTTCGAACGGATAAAATCCGCCGCTGACTCCGTTTAAATAATCCGGCTACAATAGGAGTTAGAGTTGGATCCTAGATAATCCGACCTGAGTCTAACCCGTTGCTATCCATAGACTTGTTCGGGAGTTAGAGGTTTGACGGTTCAAAAAATTAAAGAGTAGCTTATTGAGTCTTTTTCGAGGGGTCACCATTTTAAAATGCAAATGAAGTGTTTGATTTTAGGATGAAAAAGCTAATCATTTACGTAATAAAGGCTTGGTCTTGTTTAGGAGTTAGAGGTTAGCTATTTTAATTAGGGGTTTGTATTAGACTATTAGTTGATTAGCTTATTGTATTAGTCATTTAGTTGTTTATCTAAAAGTGTTTGCGAAATTCATTATGAATACTACGTATTATTTGTTTCAATGTGTTTTCAACTAAATAGCAAAACCTAATCCTTTTCACCCTAACACTCTAACTATCAAATACTCGCAGTCTTTCAATAGCTATTTAAACAGTCAAACCTCTCATTTTCTTCAAATTTCTAGCTCCCAAACATGTCCTACGTAAAGAAAATAAATTTGTGCTTCACCCTTGGAAATATCTGGTCTATTAGATAGAACTTTAGAAAATTAATTCACAATTTCACATAACTTTAAAGTCTTAAAAAAACAATAAGTTGAACTATTGAAGTACTTACCATACTTTAAATTAAATACAAAAAAAAGCACCATCAATGTCTCCAAACAAAGAAAACCTCTTGACACCTTCAACGTATGATAAATTACTATCTTCTCTTGTCCATCCTGGCGACTTAAAATTGCAACTTCTATTTATCTGAGGTACATATTTAGCCACCTCGATTCAACGCCTCGCCTACACGGTTGTTGCCAGATCGAACCTGTGCATACCGCATCTTGTGGATCATGATACAGAATATGTAGCAGACTAGTATTTAAAAATTAAGTCTCCGCCTAAATGGTTTCGACTGGAACAAACACATTAGCTGGTAAGTTGGGTGTTCAAGAACACAACACAAACATTTGAAAGAATCTATTATTAAAATAGAGCCACTAAAGATCATTGAACATGCATCTTAGCAAATACCACTGAATATCACAACTTTGTATTATAATTGCTGTATGACATGAATCAATAATATAACCTGTTTAAAAACTAATCAATTAGTTGGCTAGTTGGGAAAAAACGAGACACTGTGAGACAAGCCTAAATAAAAAACTGACAATATGCTGTGTCTCCAACTAAAATGAGAATCTTTCTGTTAAATTTTCTACTTCTTTGGTATATATACAGGAAAGAATAGCAAGTCAAAAACCAAAACTTTGCAGGGGTGTTGTACATTTATGCAGATACACTGAAGTCTTCTCTGGCTGAATCAACTTCATCAGCAACAACTCGTGCAAAATTAAGCTTGTGTGTCGTTCCGAGCAGTGGCAGATCTAGGATATCCGAGTAGGGCTGCTAATGTGCTACACTTGGCTTCAATGTAGGTCCACTAATGAATCAGAAAACTGTATCTGGGCTGAGGCTTATGAGGTATGAGGTAGTGTCGAATGCATCCCTATTCCCTAAAGATCCTTGACATATGAGCCACAGATTGGGGTGTCTTGTTACTGTCAAAAAAACGACTCCAAGACTTACAATGCAATCAGTGCTCCAAAGAGGTGAAATGGTGAGCTGAAGTGCTGAACATTACTACTGAATCTTCTCTGAATCAAAACTCTCGAAAAACAACCACGAAGATCATCAAAGCCATAGAGGAAGTTCACAATGTTACCAAGGCTGATGACATGCACTGAGAACATGATAAACATATTCATACACAGGTAATGCAGTTGATGTGTTCTAGTCATCGTTGTCCTGCATTGGTGGAGACAAGTAGTTGATTGTTCTCAATATCAGTCTAAAAAAGCGCCAAGAAGGAAACAGCAGCATACGTCACAGAAAATTAATCTTGATTTGTCATAAGCTAATTGATCAAATTAGGTCTGAAGACAAGGAAATATGATGAAGTTTCAAAATGTTAGTTTTATTTAGGGAAGCAAAATCAAGACCAGAGCAACTCTTATCAACAACCTTTGTCAATCGAAGACACCTGTGAAAATTAGCAATGAATAAACAGTTTTCTTAGTTTTATTCAATTTTCAAACACACTTTCATTATAAGTGTCTTCCAAACAGAAAGAATGATCTAACAATACAGCAGTAGCGTTTCACAGCAGATTTTATCTGTTAAAAACAGCAAATAAATCTTTTCAATGGAAAATCCTGGGTAAAAGGATGCTAACATTATTTATATGTACTTTAACACAAAGACGTGACAAATTAGGAGGAAAATTTTCAACTATACAGATTGAAGTTAAAAACATGAAAGATAATTAGATGATGATATATGACTGGTAATACACCATGTGAAGATTAACCTGTGGCTGTCAATATACGACTGGTCAGCGGGTTCAATAGCTCCAGGCTACAGCATATGGAAAAGAAAATGGAATGCATGAATGCATAATATAAAATTTCATCAATGGTCTCCTATAGTTGAACACTTGCCTAGTTTTTTGGATCATGTGATGACATATCTAGTTTTATAATCAAATCAAATCAAATCAGATGGTTCAGACACTTTGATCATCTAATAAATAATACTAATAATCATGTGCATACAAATATGTTAGCTACAGAAATAAAGAAGAAGGGTGTCAATACAACTCGTGTGTAGCGTTAGCTAAGGATCATGATGGATATACAAGGGACAGCATATAACATATTTTATATAATCAATAGCTCGAGCGTTGTTCTTGGTATAATTTGCTGGCAAGGCATGTAAGAAAAGACATTATGAGGCAAAACCCATGAATGTACTGAATAAAAAATTAAAATCAAGTTATCTTACACTTAATTATTAGATTCCTTATGTCTCTTCATACATTGGTATATAAGGGGGCTAGGATGCAAGAGCTAAATCATAACTTCAAGGCTTGCATCTAGCTTCAACTTCTCTACACACCTTTTCTTCAACAATCTAATAAAACTTAAAAAAAAAATGGCTTCTCACCACACCCGTTCCTTGAGTTTCCCATCAAAAGCTCACCCAATTGTCGAACAATTTGATGAAACCTTATGCAGATTAAGATCTTCTCAATCTGTATCCACGTCATCATCAATAAACCAAACACTTACCAACCTCAAAGGTTTGTATTGTAGTGTCGATGAATTGCTACAGCTTCCCCTTAATCAACAAGTAGTATCCCAAAATGTACACTCAAAATGGATTGAAGAGGTCTTGGATGCATCTCTAAGGCTTCTAGACATTTGTAGCACATCAAGGGATGTCTTGGGACAATCAAAAGAAAGCCTACAAGACATACAATCAGTACTAAGGAGAAGGAGCAGCGGTGAACTTGACATCACCAATGAAATTGCACAATACTTGAGCACCCGAAGGAGTGTCAAGAAATTGATTAAGAAGTCTTTGAAAAACATCAAGGAAACCGAGCAAAGCAACAAGGACAATGCTATTGATAGCATGTTGAAAGACGTGAACATGGTAACACTTGATATCTTTAAGTCCGTGTTATCCTACACCGGAGGTTCAAAGGTGGGATCACAGAAAAGTAAATGGTCTCTAGTCAACAAACTAATGAACCACAGTGGTAACAAGGAAGGAACTACAACGAACAACAAATTTGATGTTGTTGAAGCCACTCTTGAGTCAGCTATTCGCCAAAAGAACAAAATTGGTGTTGAGAATATGAGGAGTGAATTGATGACATTGGAGTCTGACATTCAAAATCTAGATGAGGCATTAGACTCTTTATTTAGGCATCTAGTTAAAACTAGAGCAACTCTTCTCAACATTCTTAGCAACTAGATAATTAATCCAATTTTGTATAGGATTACAATTGTACATGAAGATACATATACATACACTAATGAAAACAATACATTTCCATATATAATTTGTGTTCTTATCTGTACTTATTTAAGCTTTTGGCCATGATCCATCTTTTTGGTTTGCTCATTATCGCATCTCAACAAAGAATCTACTTACCTTCATTACTACAGAAAAATCGGACAACACACAAAAGCTAATACATGAGTTTTTGTGATTTTGGCTCCTCAAACGACTAAAGTTATTAGTAATTTCTCGAGCATTTGGATGAATTTACTGCCTCATAAGGGTGTTTTTGGGTAAAAATTGACCAAAGATTAACTTCAGTTGGTTGACGAATATATATTCTTTGATTTGTTTGTTGGATGGTTAGCTGTTAGAAGTGAAAGGCATGTGGAAGTTATCTCTTCCAGGGCATGCATTGTTTGTCTATCTAGCTACCTTATTAAATAATTTGATCATGTTGACAAATTGTCTTATTTAAATCTAGTTCAATAATGATCAAAACTTCAGTTCCACTAACTAGTGCAAATCAATTCATTTATCATAATAAGATGGGTGTTTTGCATTAACTTATCATAGCCAAAAATCCAAGACTAACAAGGTTCACCTTTTCATTAAGTACTTGACACTTGACAAAGGAAATCTACGGTGTCTGTAATAGACTACCACAATCAAACAAAATTCCTAAACTCTCTACCTACATAAAAGGCAAGCTAGGATCGAACCATTTAGGACTGGTAGGAAACACCAAGGTTACCTTTCTATGGAGTATTTTGCAACTTGGTTTGAAAGCAATGTTGAATTGAGATTTATAATAAAGTTAAATCAACAAGAAAATACTACATTAAAAAAACACTACATCACGTATAGCATAGAACCTTTTTGGGTTTTCCGAGGTCTCAAACCTAATCTTGAAAGACATGTAATATGTAAGATGGTTTCAATTCATGAAAGTAGGATAAAAGATTTTGCAGATCATACATCACTGATGCAGAACTATTCATGCATAAGCATAAGATTTGTTATAAAAAAAAATGAGGTGCAACTGTGCCAGAACATTTTTCATGTTTGCCATTTGTGGGCGTGGGGTGGAACCAGAGAAGCAATTGTCAATTTTTTTTAGCACTGCTTAATACCTGATATAAGTACTTGTCGTTGTCACTCGTGTGTAGCGCACTTTTTGGATCATGATGCAAAATATGGTAGTAGAACATGGTAAGGATACCTAAAAAAATATGTTTACCACATGATTTTCATTAGAATGGGGGATATATAGGAAACACATTAGCTGTATAGGAGTTCCGATCACAGAACATACTTTGAAATTTGGAAGGAGTTACTATATATAAAGCCAACACCATGTTACTGCTGCAGTGGTTGTTGTAGAACAGCAAATCCTTCTTTTCTTCTACTTATTCATCACAATATCATTGAATAATCTGATCATGCATTGATTAATTACCTGGCAAGCTGCGGTTAAAGAGACAACAAGGAACAAACCCAAGTAAGACCTTATTATATAATACGAAATCATGTTATCTCTCATTTAATATAAGATCTTTTTGTCTACCCATAGTTTCATATATATAGAGGCAGAGAAGAATGAGAAGTCATCAAACCAAAACTTGAACTTAAAGTTCTTCACTTGTATAAAAACATTTTGTAAATAAACTTTATAACAGTAAAAAAATGGCATCTTACCACACCCGTTCTTTCAGTTTCCCAACAAATTCTCACCCAGTTGCCGATCAATTGGACAAGCAATTGAACAGATTGAGGTCATCTGAAACTGCCTCTACTTCACCGGTGACAAGCAAACTTGCCGGCCTTGAAGATTTATATAAGTGTGTTGGTGAGTTTCTTCAACTGCCTCAGAACCAGAAAGCTCATTCAGAACAATTGGTTGAGGAGGTCTTGAATGGATCTGTAAGGCTTCTTGACATTTGCTCCACATCTCAAGATGTCTTGGTACAGTCTAAGGAACAATTACAAAACATTCAATCAATGTTGCGAAGAAGATGCAATGGTGAACTAAACATGAACAATGAGTTTGCTCAATACCTAAAAAACCGTAAAGTAGCCAAGAAGTCTATCAAGAAGTGCATCAAAGAAGTTGAGAAAACTAACGAATCCATTGTTGTTGAGAGCAAGTTGAAAGATGTGCAAGCAATGACAGCTGATGTATTCAAGTCATTGCTGAACTACATCAGTGGATCACAAAAAAGCAGCTGGTCATTCTCAAAATTAGTTCGCCAAAAGACCGAGAAGGAAACAGCAGCACCCATCAGTAAATTTGATGCTGTGGATGCTACATTAGAGTTGATCTGCCAGAAAAAGAAAGCAAATGTTGATATGTCACAAATAGTACAATTAGAGTCCGAAATTCAGCAAATTGATGAAATTTTGCAATGCTTATTTAGGCATCTGGTTAAAACCAGAGCAACTCTTCTCAATGTCCTTGATCATTAGAGCTAACACAATTCTTACATATGTACAAAATTTTTGATCTGTGAATATTAGATTAATACAAATGAACATACAATAGTTTCTCTATAATTTTCTTCTTATCTCATATTATGCAATTTCGATTTTAATTTCAACCACACCATGAACTATTGTGCCATAAACTTAAAAAAGCAAAAAGGTAAAAAAGGAAAATCTAACAGCAGTATGAGATGTAATTAACATAAATGTTTATCTGCACAAAACAGCAAAAAAAAAAAAAAAATCATCTTCAATGTGATTCCATTTTCATATTTACTGGGCTAGAAGGGAAATCCCATGGTAAATGCAATGTGATACATTCAGCATAATTATTTTATTCTTTTGAAAACATGTAACAAAAAAGGATTTTAATTATTTAGATTGTGGTTAGTTCCATGGAAGACGATGACAGGAAATACACCATGTGAAGATAGGGTGTCAATATTCAACTTGTCTACGGGTTCAATAATGCCAACAAACTTAATTGAAGAAAATGAAATGCATGAATGCATAATATAAAATTAAATCAATGGTCTCCTACAGTTGAGAACTTGCCTTACTTTGGGATCATGTAAGCAAGTATCTAGTTTTATAATCACTTCAAATCAAATAATCCAGATTCTTTAAGTAATACTAATAATATCATGTGCATTAGTGCATAAAAATAAGTTGTCTAAATAATCAACATTTTGCCAATACATTTTGCGCATTGCGGTTTGCTAGGATCATGTAGAGCATACAAGGAACAGCATATAACATCTTAAATACAGAGAAAATAATTTGAGCGTTGAGCGTGTATAAGTTGCTGGCAATACAAGTAGGAAGAAAGATTATGAAGTACTCGTATAATGCATGGATGCACTTAATAAAAAATCAAAATCAAGTTATCCTACACTTAATTATTAGATTCCTTATACCTCTTAATAAGGAGGCTAGGACACAAGAGCTAAATCATAACTTCAAGGCTTACATCTAGCTTCAACTTCTCTACACACCTTTTCTTCAACAATCTAATAAAACTTAAAAATGGCTTCTCACCACACCCGTTCCTTGAGTTTCCCATCAAATGCTCACCCAATTATCTAACATTTTGATGAAACCTTATGCAGATTGAGATCTTCTCAGGCTGCCTCCACTTCATCATCACTAAACCAAACACTTACAAACCTTAAAGAGTTGTATTGTAGTGTCGATGAGTTGCTACAACTCCCTCTTAATCAAAAAGTAGTATTCCAAAACGTACACTCAAAATGGATTGAAGAGGTCTTGGATGCATCTCTAAGGCTTCTAGACATTTGTAGCACATCAAGGGATGTGTTGGTACAATCAAAAGAAAGCCTACAAAACATACAATCAGTACTAAGGAGAAGGTGTAACGGTGAACTTAACATTAGCAATGAAGTTGCTCAATACTTGGGCATTCGAAGGAGTGTCAAGAAATTGATTAAGAAGTCCTTGAAAAACATCAAGGATACCGAGGAAACGAACAAGGACAATGCAATTGAGAGCATGCTGAAAGATGTGAACATGATAACACTTGATATCTTCAAGTCTGTTTTGTCTAACATTGGAGGTTCAAAGGTCGAATTACAAAAGAAGTCTCTAGCAAGCAAATTAATGCACCACGGTGATAACAAAGAAACAACTACAACAAACAATAAATTTGATGCTGTTGATTCTATTCTTGAGTCAACTACTCGCCAAAAGAACATACACAGTGCTGAGAGAATGAAGAGTGAGCTGATGATATTAGAGTCTGAAATTCAATCTCTTGATGAATCATTAGACTCTTTATTTAGGCATCTAGTGAAGACTAGAGCAACTATTCTTAACATTCTCAGTAGCTAAAAAATAATCCAATTTTGTATAGAATACAATTTGTACATGAAGATACATACCCTCAAATGAAAACATACAGTTTCCCCTATATATTTTGTGTTCTTATCTCTACCCTTTTTTTTCTTTGATCATGATCCATCCATGTCTCATGCACATACACCATCTCAATACTTGAAAAATACTTCGTAAATTATTTGTCTTAATTATTCCTTAACATCAATTAATTTTTCTTTCTCGACCTTTTGGTATAATGGGTATTCTATAATAATGGTAAAATCCAGTTCATTATACATAAGACAATATTTAGAATTTTGTACTGAAATACATAGTTATGTGTCATTTATCCAAACTGTGATGTATTTGGGAGGACTTTAACCAAATTTAGTTGACTAAAACTTTGATTTGTTTGTTGAATACTTAGGTCATTGTAGTGAAGGGCTTGTTAAAAATAATCTTTTCCACTGCATAGCTTGCCTATCTAGTTGGCTTATTAACAAGGCCATGTTTGCGAAACTGTCTTATTTAAAAACAGTTCAATAACCACCAAAACTTCAATGTCATGAATTCGTGCAAATAGTTAAGTTATTACAACCAAAANGTAAATGCAATGTGATACATTCAGCATAATTATTTTATTCTTTTGAAAACATGTAACAAAAAAGGATTTTAATTATTTAGATTGTGGTTAGTTCCATGGAAGACGATGACAGGAAATACACCATGTGAAGATAGGGTGTCAATATTCAACTTGTCTACGGGTTCAATAATGCCAACAAACTTAATTGAAGAAAATGAAATGCATGAATGCATAATATAAAATTAAATCAATGGTCTCCTACAGTTGAGAACTTGCCTTACTTTGGGATCATGTAAGCAAGTATCTAGTTTTATAATCACTTCAAATCAAATAATCCAGATTCTTTAAGTAATACTAATAATATCATGTGCATTAGTGCATAAAAATAAGTTGTCTAAATAATCAACATTTTGCCAATACATTTTGCGCATTGCGGTTTGCTAGGATCATGTAGAGCATACAAGGAACAGCATATAACATCTTAAATACAGAGAAAATAATTTGAGCGTTGAGCGTGTATAAGTTGCTGGCAATACAAGTAGGAAGAAAGATTATGAAGTACTCGTATAATGCATGGATGCACTTAATAAAAAATCAAAATCAAGTTATCCTACACTTAATTATTAGATTCCTTATACCTCTTAATAAGGAGGCTAGGACACAAGAGCTAAATCATAACTTCAAGGCTTACATCTAGCTTCAACTTCTCTACACACCTTTTCTTCAACAATCTAATAAAACTTAAAAATGGCTTCTCACCACACCCGTTCCTTGAGTTTCCCATCAAATGCTCACCCAATTATCTAACATTTTGATGAAACCTTATGCAGATTGAGATCTTCTCAGGCTGCCTCCACTTCATCATCACTAAACCAAACACTTACAAACCTTAAAGAGTTGTATTGTAGTGTCGATGAGTTGCTACAACTCCCTCTTAATCAAAAAGTAGTATTCCAAAACGTACACTCAAAATGGATTGAAGAGGTCTTGGATGCATCTCTAAGGCTTCTAGACATTTGTAGCACATCAAGGGATGTGTTGGTACAATCAAAAGAAAGCCTACAAAACATACAATCAGTACTAAGGAGAAGGTGTAACGGTGAACTTAACATTAGCAATGAAGTTGCTCAATACTTGGGCATTCGAAGGAGTGTCAAGAAATTGATTAAGAAGTCCTTGAAAAACATCAAGGATACCGAGGAAACGAACAAGGACAATGCAATTGAGAGCATGCTGAAAGATGTGAACATGATAACACTTGATATCTTCAAGTCTGTTTTGTCTAACATTGGAGGTTCAAAGGTCGAATTACAAAAGAAGTCTCTAGCAAGCAAATTAATGCACCACGGTGATAACAAAGAAACAACTACAACAAACAATAAATTTGATGCTGTTGATTCTATTCTTGAGTCAACTACTCGCCAAAAGAACATACACAGTGCTGAGAGAATGAAGAGTGAGCTGATGATATTAGAGTCTGAAATTCAATCTCTTGATGAATCATTAGACTCTTTATTTAGGCATCTAGTGAAGACTAGAGCAACTATTCTTAACATTCTCAGTAGCTAAAAAATAATCCAATTTTGTATAGAATACAATTTGTACATGAAGATACATACCCTCAAATGAAAACATACAGTTTCCCCTATATATTTTGTGTTCTTATCTCTACCCTTTTTTTTCTTTGATCATGATCCATCCATGTCTCATGCACATACACCATCTCAATACTTGAAAAATACTTCGTAAATTATTTGTCTTAATTATTCCTTAACATCAATTAATTTTTCTTTCTCGACCTTTTGGTATAATGGGTATTCTATAATAATGGTAAAATCCAGTTCATTATACATAAGACAATATTTAGAATTTTGTACTGAAATACATAGTTATGTGTCATTTATCCAAACTGTGATGTATTTGGGAGGACTTTAACCAAATTTAGTTGACTAAAACTTTGATTTGTTTGTTGAATACTTAGGTCATTGTAGTGAAGGGCTTGTTAAAAATAATCTTTTCCACTGCATAGCTTGCCTATCTAGTTGGCTTATTAACAAGGCCATGTTTGCGAAACTGTCTTATTTAAAAACAGTTCAATAACCACCAAAACTTCAATGTCATGAATTCGTGCAAATAGTTAAGTTATTACAACCAAAATTACAGGGCTAACAAAGTTCGTCTTCTCATAAGTATTATCAAGTACAAAACTATCTATGGTCACAAGCATTACTGATTAACCTTTATTTAATGACCAATGACATAGAATTAAAGATAATTTAGTATACAACTAAGGTTATTGATGAGTCGAATAGGGTACCTAGTTGAGCTCGAGTTTAGGGTGGTTCAACTTGTCTTGTAACTCTGTTATACAAGCTCAAACAAAGCTTTTACTTTTTTGGAGCCTAGATATATGTAAATCAATATTTTAACTAGGATTGTTAACGAGTTGAAGAGTTAGAACTCGATTTTGATTCAAAACTAAGACAAAATAGTATATTTTACATAGTACCCAATTTACACCTCTAGGGCATGTGAAAATTTATGAGATATTTTAGGGGTATATCACACCAAAAAAAAGAGACTAAGGCTTTGTCGTTGTTTTGCAAAAAAAGTTATGGGAGAAGCTCTACAAAAATTCATAAAGTCATAATAAAAAAAGGTTGTATATCAATGTCATAAGGTTGAATATTACAAGCTTATGTATTATTCAATCTTATGAGCTAATCTCTATCTTAGGAAGTTAGCATTGAACCAATGAACCGTTTATTGGCTAATGTTTATTGGCTAAGGGTCCTCGACTCCTCGAGCAAATGGAAAAAAAAAGCCTAATCATCCTAAGGATTAATAAGATGTTCCCTTACCATCATCATGTAAATTTTAAAGTATCTCAAGTCTATTCACAAGCTTCTCAAGAGGACGATGTCAGCTAGTGAAAATTGAGAGTTGAGCTCGAAAAGCCGACTAAGCTTATTAGCAACCAATTCACTAAACCTGGAAAATGAAAGCACAATATCTCTCAAATGAATTCCCTCCATCTCTTGAAATAAATTCTACAGAAGTACATGGAATAATTGGAAAGGAATACTAAAATGGGCCATTTGTTCTCTTAAATCCTGTAAACCCTAAACTAGGTTTAAGTAAGGCTGACATGCTTTGACAAGATGTCCTCAATAAAGCATATGATCTGCTTTGGAATATGGGGTTCAAAACAAGCATTATTACATAGAACACATACCATGGTTTGCGATTCGTGGTGTAGGGTGAACCATTGAAACAATTGCCCAATGGCTTCATTTTAAACTCTGCTGCAGCAAAATCTGCAATATATAATACCGCATATCAGCACTTCTCATTTCCATTCGTGTAAAGCGCAATTTTTGGATCATGATGCAGAATATTGCAGCAGAATATGGCAGGAGCACTTATAAAATAAGTATAACACATGATTTTCATTAGAATAAGAGGATACAGGAAACACATTAGCTGTATAGGTGTTCTTATTACAAAACATAATTTGAAATATGGAGAGGAGTTACTATATATTAAGCCAGCTTCACATTACTATTGCATTGGTTGTTGTAGAACAGCGAATCCTTCATTTCTACACCTTATTTGATATAGAAATAATAGAATATGATTGAGCAGTTTGATCATGCATTCAGAAATTAGCTGGGAAGTTGGGTAAGAAGAGACATTGTGGAACAAACTCAAGAAAGACCTTAATAAAATATAAGAAATCATCTCATATCTCAATTAATTAAAGATTCCTTTTGTCTACCCATAGTTTCATATATAAAAGGGCAAAGAAGAAGGAGAAGTCATCAAAACAAAACTTGAATCTGAAAGTTCTTCGCTTGTATATAAACTTTATAACTTTACAAAAATGGCATCTTACCACACTCGTTCTTTCAGTTTCCCAACAAATTCTCACCCAGTTGCTGATCAGTTGGACGAACAGTTGAGCAGATTGAGATCATCTCAAACTGTCTCTACTTCATCGGTAACAAACAAACTTGCCGGCCTTGAAGATTTATACAGATGTGTTGAAGAGTTTATTCAACTCCCTCAGAATCAGAAACCTCATTCCGAACAATTGGTTAAGGATGCGGTCTTGGATGGATCTCTAAGGCTTCTTGACATTTGCTCCACATCTCAGGATGTCTTGGTACAATCTAAGGAACAACTACAAAACATACAATCAGCGTTGCGAAGAAGGTGCAGTGGGGAACTAAACATGAACAATGAGTTTTCTCAATACCTAAAGGACCGTAAAATAGCCAAAAAGTCTATCAAGAAGTGCTTGACAGACATCAAAGTAGTCGAGAAAACTAATGAATCCAATGCTGTTGAGAGCAAGCTGAAAGATGTGCAAGCGATGACAGCTGATGTATTCAAGTCATTGTTGAACTACATTAGTGGATCACAAAAAAGTAGCTGGTCTTTATCAAAATTAGTTCGCCAAAAGGCCGAGAAAGAAACAGCAGCACCCATCAGTAAATTTGACGCAGTAGATGCTACACTAGAGTTGATCTGCCAGAAAAAGAAAGCAAATGTTGATATGTCACAAATAGTACAATTAGAGTCTGAAATTCAGCAAATTGATGAAGTTTTGCAATGCTTGTTCAGGCATCTGATTAAAACCAGAGCAACTCTTCTCAATGTCCGTCATTAGAGCTAAAACAATTCTTACATATGTACAAAAATTTTGATCTGTGAATATTAGATAATACAAATGAACATACTATAGTTTCTCTACAAACTTTCTTCTTTTCTCATATTATTATGCAATTTCTAATTTCAACCATACAATAGTTAATGTGTTCTTAACTTAAAAATTACAGCCAAAAGGAAAAGCTTACAGAAGTACGACTGTACGAGATAAGGTTCACATAATTTTTTATCTGCTTAAAACAGTAAATTATAACGAGACATGCAGGAGGTAGTTTTCTCACCATACAAATTGTGGCTAATTAATTTGATGAAAGATAATGACAGGAAATACACCATGTAAAGATAGGCTGTTAATATTCGACTTGTCTACAAGTTCAATAACTCCAGAAAACTTAACATGAGAAAAAGGTCATACATGGATGCATGACATATAATATCCATATATATTACATGGCTGGTCTCCTACAGTTGAGCACTTGCCTACTTTTTGGATTGCCTAAGCACAAATCTAGTTTTGTAACAACTCCAAATCGGATAATTCATAACATGTGCAACAAATATGGTAGTTGCTGAAATAATCAAGATTAGTTGTGCCATTTTAACTCGTACGGGGCTGTGGCTTAGGATCATGATGGACATACAAGGAACAGTATATAAGATATGATATTATAAATAAGTTGAGCATCATTGTATGATTTGCTGGCAAGACTTGTAGGAAGAGACACTATGAAGCTTAATGCATGAATGCACATAATAGAAAATACAAATCATGCTATCCAACACTTATTATAAGATTTCTTATGTCTCTTTTAACATTGTTATATAAAGAGTTTTATAGGCAAGATCTAAGTCATCATTCTAAGCTTGCATCCTACACACCCTTGCTTCAATAACCTAATAAAACTTAAAAAAAATAGCTTCTCATCACACCCGTTCCTTGAGTTTCCCATCAAAAGCTCACCCCATCGTCAAACAATTTAATGAAAACTTATGCAGATTGGGGTCTTCCCAGGATGTCCGTACTTCATCATCACTAAATCAAAACTTACAAACCTTAAAGATTTGTATTGTTCAATTAATGAGTTAATTCAACTTCCCCTTAATGAGTTAAAGAAGTATCCCAAAACACACATTCAAAATGAGTCGAAGAGGTCTTGGAGGAATCTCTGAGACTTCTAGACATTTGTGTGCACATTGATGGATATATTGGTACAAACAAAGGAATGCCTCCAAGTTATACAATCACTTCTAAGGAGAAGGTGCAGCGGTGAGCTTGACATCACCAGTGAAGTTGTTAAATATTTGTACACTCGAAAAAATGGTAAGAAGTTGATCAAGAAGTACTTGAAATATATCAAGGAAACCGACCAAACCAACAAGGGCGATGCCATCGAGAGCATATTAAAAGAAATGAACACAAAAACACTTGAAACCTTCATGTCTGTGTTGTCTTACATCGGTGGTTCAAAAACGGAATCACAAAAAGGTAAATGGTCTCTAGTCAGCACACTAATGCAAAAGGAAGAAACAAACAATCAATAAATTTGATGTTGTAGATGTTACTCTGGAGTCAAATATCCGCCAAAAGAACATAAATAGTTTTGAAGATCCGAGGAGTGAGCTGATAACATTGGAGTCTGAAATCCAATTTCTCGATGAAGCATTAGACTCTTTACTTAGACATCTAGTTAAGGCTAGAGCAACTCTTCTCAATATTCTTAGTAACTAGAAAAAAAACTCCCATTTTGTACAGAACTTCAATTTGTGCATGAATATACATATACACAAAAGAAAACATACAGTTTTCCCCTATACACTTTGTCCTCATATCCTTATACTTTTTAGCTTAATTTTGGCCATGAACCATCTATGTGGCTAGCACGGCATCGCAACACTTGATAAACCCCAAACAATAATCAGTGTTTTTAATCAGTTTTTTTACTACTCCATTAAGTTCCAAATTTATCACTATTTCCTTGTTGCTATACTTGGTACATTAGTATAATAGAAAAGTCTTCATCATTATCACAGCAAATTTGTAAAACAATTACAAAGTACAAACAAAAATTATATGTATAAGTTTATTTTATCTAAAACATGATGAATCTTCTAGATCATAAGGGTGTGTTTGGATGGCATTGTCCAGGTTAAGTCCACTAGAAGATATGCTTTAATTAGTTTGTTGAAATGCTTAGGTGTTTGGAATGAAGTACATGTGAAAATGAGCTTTTGCGTTACATCACTTATCTATCTAGCTACCTTCTTAAAGTCAGTTCAAAAACGATCACATGTGCAGTATCACTCGCTCGAATCATTAAATTATCACAAACAAAACTCAAGGTGCTAACAAATTAAAGTTCATGCATTTATTCCACAAGTAGGGTTGCTCGATGTTCAAGTTGTAAATTACTCCAATTTTAATTTTACATCAGTTATGATCAAAATATGCCCCTTGCGCAAATCATCTTCGATATAACATATTAACACTCAATTGACGTCCCTATGCCCATATATTCCCTCCTAATAGTTATAAATTGTCAAAAACTACCTAAAAGAATTCAACTTTTGAATTTTCTCACCTAAAACTTCAAAAATTGAAAAACAACTACCCTAAGTTTTAAAAAATTTGTAAGACACCACCAAATGGTATTTTTAGGGCAAAATTTAAATAAAAAATAACCAACTATTATTGCAATATTAACTACCTTATACCCTCTAATCACTTTCTCTCTCTATCTAACATTTTTCCCTATATTTTCGTACAAAAGCGTGGTTTAATTTGGCCTAAAAATGTCATGTGGTGGTGTTTTAAGGTAGCTTTTTTCAAATTTTAAAGTTTTAGGTGGTAAATTAAAATTCAAAATTTGGACTCTTTAAGGTAGTTTTCGACAACTTTTCCAAAACAAAATACACTTCGACGCAAATCAAACAAGATCCCATGTCATTTTTTTCTTATACATAATCAAATTTTTAACCCAATGAATAGTCACTACTCACTAGGAAAAAGTTCAATCATAATTGGAAAATTTTAGTTAAAACTTTAGCATCCACCATACTAAATTACCAAGAAATTCAATAAAAATTCAATATTTAGAGGTTAGAAATTGAATTGGCCTGGGGTTAAGGTTTAATTTTGGGATCAAAACTAATAACTTAATTGGAGCTAGGGTTTGCAATTAAACCTAAATTGTTAATCATAATCAAAACTTCTTTCTTCCAATTAAATACAAAATCACATGAACAAAAACTGAATATATAAAACCCCAATTTGAAGTTATCGATTATAGCACTAATTAAATACTAATTGTTCAGTATCATTTCACCAAAATCGACATTATTAAAATGCAATTAAAAATAATAGATAGAAGAGAGAAGAAGAACATGCCTAATTTTTTGGGAATGCTTTTGTTGTACGTTGTTGTTGGTTTGTTGCAGTGAATTGAAATAATCCCAAATCAAAACCCTAAAAATCAGACATCATAATGTATGATTTTACCCGCTATTCCCATAAATTTGAAATCATCGAAAAGCATGTTCCAAACTCATCATAACATCATATGATGTATTACCATATAATAAAGTCATCGTAACATTTGATCAACAAAAGTATTTTAAAAAAATGAAAATTGGGCTATTTTTTCCAAAATTGTCTTAGATAGACAATTGGCCTTCACAAATTGACCGTCAATTGTCTATCTAAGACAATTTTGGAAAAAAAAAATTCCTAAAAATTAAACTTTGGAAGTATATAGCACTTGCGCCTTGATGATGGTTAAGGGAGGTAGTATGTGTTTTGGAGTGGGAGAAATGGGATCGAGCAATGGTAGTAGACTAGTGGTGGCTGGTCGTATTGGTCGAATCAAGTGAGGGTAAAATAGAAATTGTACAAGTTTTTTTTGGCGCAAAACAATGATTTAGACAAAGTTCGACGAAAAGTTACATGTATACTGGCCTGCTAAACGAGAGCAGCTCGAACTCGACTCAGCCGAGTTGTTAAGGGTTGGCTATCATAAAAAATAAGTTCAAGTTAAGAATAATATAATACGAGTGACTTACTACGTAAAAGAGATGAGAATATATGGCCTTATCATGGCTACACTGCTTATGTCATCGTCGTCTAGTTATTTTTAATTAATAATTTTTTTGAATATGTTGTACAACAGACTAAATTTGCTCATTTAATTTGTAATAGAATTTTAGCTTATTACCATTTTTTTTAAGAGATATAGCCTTTTTCATATTAAATGAGAAATTTTGTTGTCTTTTAATTTGTTGATCTTTATTCGCTAGAATCAGTTGTATTAAAAAAATTGTCAATTTTTTCTTTAGTATCCCACTATCTAATAGAAGTAATGGCTAATATCTAATAATGGCTAACATCTAAAATCTAGAGCTTAATAATTTGCACGAGTGGCGATGAAAATTTTGACTATTATTGAAATAAATTTAAATAACAAGTTGTCAACATGCATGATCCAATTAAGAAGGTAGTTAGAAAAGACAAGCAAAATGCATGCGCTGGAAGAAACCAATCTAACATGCCCTTCACCTCAAACAGCTAACCTTTCAACAACCAAATCAAAGCAAATCTTCAACTAACTACACTTAATTTAATCTTTGGTAATTAAATTTCCGATCCACCCAAACACGAGGACTACATTTTTTTTTTCTGACTTGAAAACTACATATTTTGACTTAAATTTGCATGTCACTTACTTGAAAACGTTTTCTGAGCAATTACAAATTTAGCCTCCTCTGAGCCCGCTCACCTCTACACATATACTTTCTCCTTATCATGGTGTAATTACACCTTTTTCTGTTGTAACAATGAAGTAGATTCTACCATTATGATTAATGTTGAGTGTTGAGTGATGTGAAGTGAAGTGAAAACAAAAGTTCGAATTATTTCAAAAAGTTGTCATGTCCATTGTAGTTGGAATTATGCTAGACTTATCAAAAGTCGGGATTATTTTGAGAAGATGATGAGCTAAAGTTAGGATTATTCATGTCAATTTATATATTTGGAATGCAAGTTTTCCGGGATTTTTCAAGTGTTTAGATGTTGTAATTAGCAAAACACATTAATGGGTCGTGGACAATGAGCTTAAACAAGTAAAGATTAATAAACAAATCATATATGATCAATGTATTGTTTATATTTCAATATGCATATATCTTCATGTATGTACGTACAAATTGTAATCCTATACAAAATTGGATTTTTTTTTCCTATCTAGTTACTTAGAATGTTGAGAAGTGTTGCTCTAGTTTTAACTAGATGCCTAAATAAAGAGTCTAATGTTTCATCTAGAGCTTGGATTTCAGACTCCAATGTCATCAACTCGCTTCTCATATTCTCAACACCATTTTTGTTCTTTTGGCGAATAGCTGACTCAAGAGTAGCATCAACAACATCAAATTCATTGCTCGTTGTACTTCCTTCCTTGTTACTAGTTTGGTTCATTAGTTTGTTGACTAGAGACCATTTACTTCTCTGTGATCCCCCCTTTGAGCCTTCAATGTAGGACAACACGGACTTAAACACATCGAGTGTTACCATGTTCACGTCTTTCAACATGCTCTCAATGGCATTATCCTTGTTAGTTTGCTCGGTTTCCTTGATATTTTTTAAGGACTTCTTGATCAACTTCTTGGCACTCTTTCGGGTGTTCAAGTATTGAGCAACTTCGTTGGTAATGTTAAGTTCACCAGTGCTCCTTCTTCTTAGTACTGATTGTATATCTTGTAAGCATTCTTTTGATTGTACCAAAACATCTCTTGATATACTGCAAACGTCTAGTAGCCTTAGAGATTCCTCCAAGACCTGTTCGACCCATTTTGAGTTAATGTTTTTGAATACTACTTGTTGATTATGAGGAAGTTGTAGCAACTCATCGACGTTACTATACAAATCTTTAAGGTTTGTAAGTGTTTGGTTTAGCGATGATGAAGTAGAAACAGATTGAGAAGACCTCAATCTGCTTAAGTTTTGATCGAATTGTTCAACGATTGGGTGAGCTATTGATGGGTAACTCGAGGAACGAGTATGGTGAGAAGCCATTTTATTTACTGTTATTAGATTGTTGAAGCAAAGGTGTGTAGAAAAGAAAAGTAGAAGATAGAAGCTTGGAATGATGACTTACTCTTACATCCAAGTCTCTTTATATAGTACTGTAAGAAGAGACAAGGAATCTTATGATTAAGTGTAAGATGATATGATTTTAATTTTCTATTAAGTGCATCCATGCATTATATGCTTCATAATATATAATGTCTCTTCCTACTTGCATTTGCCAGCAAATTATAGATACACTGCACGAACTACGCTCGAATTACTAATTATTTCACATGCAATATGCTGTCCTTTTATCTCCATCATTATCCAAAGCAACCGTTGCTATGTGTACACGAGTTAAAATGGAAATATTGAACTTGATTATTTCCGCAACTACCATATATTTAGTGTAAATTAGAAGATGATTAACGAATCCGAATACTCTGATTTGAAGTGATTAGAAAACTAGATATGATCTATAAAGTAGGCAAGTGCTCAACTGTAGGAGACCAAGCATTCATGCATGACATTTTTTCTGTTAAGTTTTCTGATCTGGAGTTGTCAGACCTGCAGACAAGTCGAATATTGACAGCTTATCTTTACAGACTAACCATAAAAACTTCCTTCCATTCGATTTTGTCTCGAATTCTCGATTTTAATTATTTACTGCTTTCATCAGATAAAAGTTTCTGAGAATCTGTATATGACATTGCTGCTGTTAGCTTTTCCTTTCTGCTTTGATTTTGAGTGAAGAACTTACTGATAGATAGTTTATAGTATGGTTGAAATTTATAATTGCATAATATGGGACAAGAAGAAACTTTTTAGAGAATCTATAGTATGTTCATTTGTATTATCTAATATTCACAGATCAAAATTTTTGTACATAAGAATTGTTTTCTGCTCTAATGATTAAGGACATTGAGAAGAGTTGCTCTGGTTTTAACCAAATGCCTAAACAAGCATTGCAAAACTTCGTCAATTTGCTGAATTTCAGACTCTAATTGTACTATTTGTAATGACATATCAACATTTGCTTTCTTTTTGTGGCAAATCAACTCTAGTGTAGCATCCACAGCGTCAAATTTACTGATGGGTGCTGCTGTTTCCTTCTCAGCCTTTTGACTTACTAATTTTGATAAAGACCAGCTACTTTTTTGTGATCCAATGATGTAGTTCAACAATGACTTGAACACATCAGTTGTTGTTGCTTGCACATCTTTCAGCTTGCTGTCAACGACATTGGCTTCGTTAGTTCTCTCAACTTCTTTGATGTCTGTCAAGCACTTCTTGATGGACTTCTTGGCTACTTTACGGTTTTTTAGGTACTGAGCAAACTCATTGTTCATGTTTAGTTCACCACTGCACCTTCTTCGCAATGCTGATTGTATGCTGTGTAGTTGTTCCTTAGATTGTACCAATACATCCTGAGATGTGGAGCATATGTCAAGAAGCCTTAGAGATCCATCCAAGACCTCCTCAACTAATTGTTCGGAATGAGCTTTCTGATTCTGAGGCAGTTGAATAAACTCTTCAACACACCTGTATAAATCTTCAAGGCCAGCAAGTTTGCTTGTCACCGATGAAGTAGAGGTACTTTGAGATGATCTCAATCTGTTCAATTGTTCGTCCAATTGATCAGCAATTGGGTGAGAGTTTGTTGGGAAACTGAAAGAACGAGTGTGGTAAGATGCCATTTTTTTTTTTTTTTTTTTGTTTCAAAGTTTATTTACAAGCTAAGAACTCTAAGATACAAGTTTCAGTTTGATGACTTCTCATTTTTTAGTGCCTCTATATATATATATGAAACTAAGGCTAGACAAAAGGAATCTTAACTAAATGAAAGATAGCATGATTTCTAATTTTATATTAACGTCGTCTTTGAGTTTGTTGCACAATGTCAGTTTGCCAGCTAATTGATCAATGCATGATCAGATTATCGGATCATATTGTATATGAAATAAGGTGAAGAAAGGAAGGATTCGTTGTTTAACAACCACGACTAATGCAACTATAACATGATGTTGGCTTAATATATAGTTGATTCTTTCCAAGATTCGAAGTTTGTTCCGTAATCAGGACACCAATACAGTTACTGTGTTTCCTGTAACCTGTCAATCTAATTAAGTTCATGTGCTAAAACTTTATTTTATAGTTCTATGTACTGAATTCTGCTACAATAACATATACTCATCTCTGCTATTATATATATACCGCGCACTGCTTGCAGTGCAGTGCTAATAAGCATTGCCATCTGCTTCCAAGGTTCACCCAACACCACGAGTGGCAAACCATCGTACATGTTTCGTGTAGATGTGTTAGTTCTATGTGTACGTACCTCATATAGTCATATCCCAAAACATATCATATTGCTGATACACTTCATAGCAGCGAAGTTTTTCAACGATTGTGATACACTGATATCTGTATGCCATTGCTTTATACTTTTTTTTTTCTTTTTGAAGCTAGCATGCAGCAGGAACTAATTAAGCATAAAAAACAGTAGAGGAAACTAATGTTACTTGCTCAGCTTCAAACTAAGTGTTACGCTAAATTATTTTCAAGTAAGTAGTCCTAATTGCCACGGCACACCGTGCTTTTTATCTAGCAATTTCGTTTATTTATGTAGTTTTGAAAACACTCATATTTCCAACAATAATCACATTTTAGATGGATACATACTTTGTGAATGATATGAGACTGAGAGATAACCCAAGTAGTTGAAATTTTCCCCCTACTTCCAAAAGATTTTGGTATTGATTCTCATCCCTATCTTTATGGCTCCCTAACACCAAAAAAACCCTTTGTGAATGGTATAATTATCTTTCAATCAATACAATTATATTGAAATAATTATATTACCTTCCATGTAAAATAATCACTTTTCCAATAAGTGAGAGATCATATAGTCATTTTAGTAATTTATAATTATATTTCGAAATTAGATTAAATAATTATATTTACAATAATTATATAATTTTTTCGATATGATACTAACATATTAAAATTATTCATATTCATCGCCCTCAAAACCCTTACCATCGCCCGTATTTCAGCGCAAACTTCCAATTTTACTCTTCACCATGTTGGACGAAGGTTGGGCGATGTTCATGGGAGCTTCGTCTAAGCAAGGCGAAGGTCTCAAATTGTTTTTTTTTTTTTTTAATTAAAACCCTTCATAAATTTTCTAAAAAATTATAAAATTGGTGACCCGGTATCAAATTGTTTTTTTTTTTTTTAATTAAAACCCTTCATAAATAAAAAAAAATTAGTGATTCAGAGGTCTCATGGCGCAGGTCTCATAATACCTTCGAACTAATACATCATCAGTTGATCATCATTTATATCTTAAATGATATAATTACGTTCGACATCCTGATGACATAGTAGTCTCAAAATTTTTGAATTAGGGTTGAGTATATAGTGAATTGTGAAATTTCACAAATTTTGCTCCTATGATATGGTATGGTCTGGTTAATTTTTGTTTTAGCTATAATTTGTTATTAATATTAATAATGGTCTCCAATAATCTGATTAAATTGTTGTTGTTGTTTGTTGTTGAGGATTTGCTATATGTGATCAATTATAAAATATACTGATTACAACTTTTTCCCGCAAAAATTGCATACTTATCCATGGTGGAGGAGAAAATGTACGTGGATGACACATATAATGATACTTTTAGTTCAGTAACCGATCCTAATTATGAGTGAATTGATTGAAATCTTGTCTTTGTGCTGTTTTGCACAAAATTTAGGATTGAGATCAAAATTTAGCAATTATGTACACTTCATTTAGGGTTTATAGGGACGCGTAATTTTAGTTCCTCCATCATTCTTGTGTATAAACCAGGAGGTGAAGACGATGAGTGTATATGATCTGCTCCTAATGCAGAGTACTGAGATGCTCTTAGCCTCCTAAATTGTACGTTTCCGTCTTTTTATAACAGTTCTTTACATATATCCAAGCATATTGTTAGTTTAGGCAATACTTTGTATTGGATAAGATATAGATAAAGATTAGCATACAATTCAAGATGCATGAATGTAGGTAATTGCCTTGTTGTTGGAGACCATAATATCATGCATTAAGCAAAATTAATAAATAAGATTTTTATTGATAGTCTTTCAGACAAATGACATCTTTACAGGTATCATCTACTCAAGAAATAATGCAAATCTTAATTATCTTCACATGGAATCATTTTGGTTATTGCCTTTGATGTGGCACGCCAACTCATGCCACGTGCAGCATAATACTGGGCCACGTGTCCACTAAAGTCCAGGTGGCACTGCCACTTGGCACTGACTGGACCACCAGGTGGGCTCCACACGGCCATGTGTCTTTGCAAGATTGGACCACGTGTTCACAACAATACTTAAAAGAAGAGAAACCTCTGCCACGTTCGCGATCCTATTCGAGGCTACAAGGTAGGAAAAAAGGAGGAATTTGGGCTTGAGGCTTGATATTATTGAAATTTTTCCGTTTTTAAAAAAAAAAGGAAAAAAAATATCAACCAGAAATCCAATAGTTGAATTGATAGAATGAATCTAGTAAAAAAGAAAAAAATTTGAAAATCAAAAATCTTAAATTGGGGATTCATTAATCATCCATTCAAACACGAGACTTCATTGGAACAGAATTCTTCAGTGACAGCAAAAAAATCAAAGATCTCACTAATAGAACAAGGACAATTAAAAATCAAATCGAAAAAATTTCAATACAATATTAAATAAAATATTCCTAGGAAAACACGTTATTGTACTAAAAAAATTCAAATCGCCTCAGACATATAGTCAAGTATTAAAAAGAAAAAATAAACGATTAATCCTTAATTCCAATTCTATTTTGCATTTTTTATGGAAAGGATATCGTATATATAATTTTTCTTCGATATTAATGAATATTGCCAGAATTAATACACAACTTTTTCTTAATCACAAAAGGTGGATTGATAAATCCATTTTACAATATGAAAAAAAGCATGAAAAGAAAATATAAGACAAATAGCAATATAAATCAGTTTATTTCGACTATAAAAAAAGAATTTTTACCTTTTTTTAATCTAATAATAGTAATAATATTAATAAGAATTCGAAGATTTTTTCTGATTTTCTTTTTTTAATTCACAAGCCATGATTTTACCATTATCCCAAGCCAAAATTTTTCACTTAAGATCCGTCTTTCAGTTTCTGGAATATCTTTATTCTTAAAAATGAAATAAGATTTTTTTGTAACTCCAGAGTCGCTCATTCTGAGTTACAGACTCAAAACTTCCGATTCCGGAAGCAGCCCATGGAAACCTGGTTAAAATCGAAAAATAATTATTACTACGATTTACCTCAGATAAAATGTCCCATTATTCCACAAAAGTGTCGAAATAGAGTAACTTGAACGTTTGTAGTTGAAAAGAAAAATTTACAAACAAAACAAAAAGGAATTCCGTTAAAAAGAACAATTAATTAATTACACAAATAAAAAATTCTGAAAACGTTTATTGCTATTGCTAGATCAGAAATATAATTTTTACAAAAAACTATAGATTGATTTTTTATCACTAAATTTTTTTATTTGAAGATATGAACGATTTCATATAGATATAGTTTTGGATACGCATTCCGAAGTAATAAAACCCACATTTTCTTATATGTAATAATTACACATAATAAAACAAATTAATTGACGTGTGGTGTAATATTCCTATCATTATTATTTAGGAATAACAAATAGTAATGGATTCGAGAAAAAAACGATAGAAAATATTTGGATTTTTAAATTCTCGATTTTTCTCTTACAAAGAGAGTCGACATTGAAACCTGGGGTTTCATATCGATCCTAGCATAAATGAAAAGACTAAAATTTGATCTAATAATTATCAATGATTGATAAAATAAAACGGATACAGAAGATGTTTTTTAATCACAGCAAATTCTCAAAGAGTCACCGATAAACCATCAAAAAGTTTTTCCTTTTTTGATAGGGGGGTGGATGAGAATGAATGAAGAAATACTAATTATCCCATATCAAGCCAAAGCTCGAATCTTGGTTTTTCTCTGAATTTTTCTTATTTATAATGCATATAAAAATAAACCTTGGATTATACAATTGATTTTCTTTTTTCAAATTCTATGGATGGAAGTGAAAGAGTGAAATTTGAATGAAAATAAAAACATCAATAAGAAAAGAAAAAAGAAATCCTTTTATACATCAACTGAAAAAAATCACTTGAATTAAAGAATAAAAAATCAAGACGACAATCAAAACGAATCGTAATTCCACTGAATCCTGAGTACAAAGTAAAAAAAATCTGAATTAAGTTTTCTCCTCAAATCAACAAAAGATGTTGAAGAAAATGCTATAATATCAGAAAAGATAATGCCCTAAACAGAAACAAAACCTAGAGTAGCTAAAAGACTAAATTTCTGTACTGACAAATTTTTGCTTTTTCATTGAATTGGGTGTTCTTGATCAAAAACTGATCATAATTATCAAGTACTGTCCCAGCTTAATTGCTAAATCAATAGAAATACTATAGCCTCTTCTCGAAAGAAGAATGGATTATGGAAATAATGCTGGTTCATTAAAAAGATTTAATTCTTAAGACTTGATAAAAATGTGATATTGATTGTTTGAATGAAACCAAGTCATTTTTTCTGTAAAAGAGACGCAACTCTTTATTTGTATCAACCATATGTATTTCATTGGTTTCATAAGATAAATACAAAAATAAATCAAAAAAGATACAGTGAAAATCTTGTAAAAAAATTTGGATTTTACTTGCTCCTGAAAATATTTTATCACCTGACGTCGAGATAATTGAAATTTTAATTTGTTTGAATTCAAAGAGAATAACGGTGTGAATACAAACCCAATAGTAATCGAGTACAAAACTGTATTCAATTTTTGGTGAAAACAAAGATTGATCGAGATAAAAATACATTTAGAAAATTCAAATATTCTTGGCCCAATTTCGATTAGAAGCTTTTTTTTTTGTTATATTAGCTTGTATGAACTCGTTATTGGGTTTGGAATATTCTATAATGGGAGTCGTTTTTTATAGATATATTAAAGATACATACATATCACACAATTAAAATGCATTATAATACATTGGTTCTTATTGATTTTTAGCGTAGGGTTTTATTAAAGAAATAAAATATAGTTGAACACGCGTCTTGTCCATAGATTCAAATTCGAATAACATGATCCTAATTCGATAACTTACCATTAGATCAGAAAAAAATCAACTAATTTTCTTTATTGAAATGAGTTATTTGATAAATAAAATGAATCATAAAATATTGTATATACCAATGTCAATAGCTGCATTATTATTACTACGACCATAAAATTCTATCTTTGCTAAAACATCAAAACAGGTAGGAAGGTTCAAAATTTATGAAAAAATGAAAAAATTCATTCTATCTGTTATTTCGCATGAACACAAAGAAGAAAACAGGGGTCTGTTTGAATTTCAAGTATTTGTTTTTACTAATAAGATACGAAGACTTACTTCCGGCATTGGAAATTCCACAAAAAACTATTCATCTCAAAGATGTTTCACGAAAAAATTCTGGGAAATCGTCAACGACTGCTGCTTATTTGTCAAATAAAAATGACGTACTTTATAAGAATTAATTATCAATGAATATCCTAGAACTCAAAACACGTTTTAATTTGGAAAGAATCATTTTGAATTATTTGATTTATTAGATCTTGAATTTTGATGACTTCTTTTTTTGGTTTTCAACAATTCAGGAAACATGAATTTGTCAAAGATGAATAAGGGAAAAGCTATGACTGTACCAATTACCGAAAGATCTCATGACGTCAATATGGGGGGCCCAGCCCTCCATCAATTGCACGGCGTTCTCCTACTCATCGTTTCCTTTAGACGGTGACGATGTATTGATTGCGAACCACTAGGGGTTATTTACACAGAGGTAATGGAAAAAATTGCGGAAAACCGACAATTACACAATATCTCCTTATGTAACACGTTGGGTTATTTTAGCTACTATTTTCACAGAGCACTACTGTAAATGCCGGAACAACTGGAAATATTCAAGTACCTCAAGAGCATCTATGTCAGAGTCATTAGTTGGAATTAGTCGTATAGCTTCTCATTTATTATGGCTTGCCCTTTTATGGCAGATATTGGCGCACAGACTCCCTTTTCTATATTTTTCAGAGAAAGGGAATTAGATATGATTTATTCGAAGTCTGCCCACTGGTAGGAGATGATGCATAATTATTTCGTTTGGGGGAGTAGCCTGATACTACCTATTGATGGATAGATAAATGTTTAGATTTTTTGGTGATTATTTTTAATCGGACTTGCTGAATACCAACACTATTACTTACCGAACTCCAATTTTTTTAGAAAGAGTTGAGAACGTGGGTATTAGGGGGGTGAAGAAGCAATAAATTGGGGTTGTATCAGGACCAATGCTAAGAGCTCCGGAATACAATGGGATCTTCGTAAAGTTGACATTATGAGTGTTATGACGAATTTTGATTGGAAGTTCAGATGGCAAAAGGAAGCGATTCATTATCTCGTTATTTAAATACGAATTGGTGAAATGTAAATCTGGTAAATTATTCAACAAGCCCTTAGAAGGAATTCCAGGAGGCCCCGAGTGAAGAATTAGAATCCGCCGCTTTACTAAACTAAAATATCTGATGGCATGCTTTGAATATCGATTCATCATTAGTAAAAACCATCTCACTTTTGAATTGCCGAAACAAGAACTTTAATGCAAGGTCCGAGCGGCCAAGGTGAATAGGAATATTTTTGATAGGAGATCAAAGTGTTTTTTCCTTGGAGATTGAAAATCGTCCGCCAGGGTTTTAATCAATTGCAATTCTTCTCCAGTTAGTTAAAAAATGAAATTGGCTGATAGTATGACGATACTGGTAGCATAGATACATTAGGAGAAGTGATCGTTGACATGAAATAACAGCTATAACCGAAGTCCAGCTATCACTCTTTTTCGCAGGCTGGAATCCTTAAAAGAGGTTGTTTGAGACTATATGATGCTTTTCATCCCCGTTGATTCTCATATTGGGAATCACAATCGGTGTACTAGTATTGTATGGTTTAGTGGAAAGAGAAATAATTCCGCGGGTATACAACAGCGTTTGGACCTGAATATGCCGGCCTTTAGGGATTCTTCAAGCCTCTAGCGGACGGAACAAAACTATCGTTTTAAAGAGAATCTTATTCCATCTAGAGGGGATACACATTTATTTAGTATCGGACCTTCTATAGCAGTCATACTCCGTTTAAATAAGTTATTTAGTAATTCCTTTTGTTCCGCCTTGTTCTAGCCGATCTCAGTATGGGGTTTTTTTATGGATCGCTATTCAGGTTGCTCCGATTGGACTTCTGATGTCATGATATGGATCAAATAATAAATATTCCTTTTTAATGGGTGGGTTTACGACGGGCTGCTGCCAATCCATTAGTTACTGAATACCATTAGCTCTATGTGTGTTATCAAATATCTCTAACGTGTGATTCGTTGAAACAGAAGTGTTGTGTCGCCTTTTCATCCCCATTTCTTTTAGCTTTCTTTAAGATAAAATAGTATTTGATTTGTTATTGGCTGTCATTGATAAAACTAACACCAGATAGTTAGATGAGTGAAAGAAAACAAGCTTGAATTTGCAGTAAAAAAAAGAAATTCATTGCCTGCGTACAAGGATAAACGAAGAAAATAAAAAGAAGGCAGTACCCCAAGATTGGTTAATTAATTCTAATTAGCACAACTTGAAGCGGGTTGAGAAATAAATTCTATATAGTTTTTTTGACTCTATTTTTTATATGTATTAATTACGATATATGAATATATATCAAATTAAACCATAGAGATTCAAAGAATGAGTGGACGATTAGGAACACTAAAGTACACAACGGATTTGTAATAGAGATTATGTAAGTTATCCAAATAGATATTTTTTACATAAAAGAAAATCCTAAATTGAGGCTTTAAATTGGTTAGAAATTATTAGTAGTACTCTCACAAATTCCGACCGAGTAATACTCCTATCCACGGATTAAAGCGAATAACTAATCAGGAACGAAATAATCTCTACTTTTTTAATCCAGGCCGAATACAAGAAATAAGAGAACGAGAAAATAGATAATATTATCTAAAAACCTATCTAAGGTGGAATTGAAAAAAAAAAAATCTTTTTCCGATATCCATATGCCGAAAATGCGATTTTTTTGTCCATGGCATAATCATGAATTGAATGGTTTATTCTTTTTCGGGATCGAAAATAACAAGATTAAGATAGAATTTTTTTTGATATTCTACAAAAGTGTAGTTTATTCAAGGATTAAGTTATTATTCAATAAAAAAAAAGCGAATCTTCACAGTTAAAATCAAGGATGAGATTAATTCGCGAAGCATTACTTTTATAGTATAGGTCAGACAGAATTTCATTGGTTTTAATTCAGGTTTTTCTTCGATGGATTTTCACTTTATTTATTCTACAAACATAAAGAATAAAGAATCTCGAATCCTTCCGCCCTATACCTAAATTTTTTTATGACCTTGAGGAGCCGTATGAGGGTGAAATCTCATGTACGGTTTCTGGATAGCGATGACAAGAGTGATCTTATTAGCGAACTATAATTATCTAACAGTTCAAGTACAGTTTATATAGTTGAGGCGCAGTCAAAATATGGTCTTTGGGGTGGAATTTGTGCGGCACCATAGGGTTTATTGTTTTATATTTCTTCTCTAGCAAATCGAGAGATTGCCTTGTTGATTTACCAGAAGCGAAGAAAATTAGGTAGCGTGTTATCAAACCGAGATATTCAGGTTTAAATTTGGTTTATTTTATGTTGCGTTCTTATCTAAATTTTATTAATCTCTTTCGTATTTGTAAACTGTCCTTTATTGGGTGGTTGAAATTTTCTATTCCATATAGATCATTCTGAATTTTTTTGAAATACATAAGGTAAAATGGAATCTTTGGAACAACACTTGATATTTTCATTACCTTAGCTAAAACTTTTTGTTCTTGTTCATTCTATCACAACAATTGGCTTTCCTAGACTGAGAAGGACCAATTATTAATCTTGGATGGAATTCCTTTAAACCTATTTCCTTAGGTAATCTATGATTAACAACTTCTCCCAGCTCTTTTCAATATAATTGAAAAACAAAATCATATATTTTTGATATTCACTATAATTTAATTCACAGAACTTCTCACTTCTCACAAAAAAAGAAAGAGACAAATATTTTTTTTTTAATATTTACTATATGTTTCCTATGGTCACTGGGTTCATCAATTATGGTCAACAAACAATACGCGCCAGCAAGATACATCGGGCAAAGTTTTTATGATTACCCTATCTCACGCTACCGTTTCCTGTACTAATTCATTATCCTTATGAAAAGTTGATCACATCGGAACGTTTTCGTGGTCGAATTCACTTGAATTTTGATAATGCCTTGCTTGTGATATGTGTTCGTGCATGTCCTATAGATTTACCCGTGTTGATTGGAAATTGGAAACGGATATTTCGGAAAAAAAAACGGTTTACTTTAATTACAGCATTGATTTTCGTATTTGTATATTTTGTGGTAATTGTGGTTGAGTATTGTCCAACCAATTTTTATCATACTGAAGCATATGAACTTTCAACTTATGATCGTCACGAATTAAATTATCATCAAATAGCTCTGGGTCGTTTACCAATATCAGTACCTCATGATTCTACCATTCGAACAATTTTGACCTTGCTTCGCCTCAAACAAAAGAGAAATCTCGGAATTGGAAGAACAATTCCGATTAGTAATATTCTGTTTTCTATTGGGTCAATAACTAGAAATTCTTACTCATTGGCGAAATCGCAACTAAATTATTGAAAATTTGTTTATTCTAAAATTTTCATAATTTTAGTTGCGAAACACCCATTTTTCTTTCAATACAACGAATGCGACTGGCTCAATAATTTTATTTATAATTTTATTTACATTAAGCCAATACAGATTAAGATTTAACATTAGCAATTCATAAACTTATTTTTCCTGTTCAAGTCAATAAGATCATGAAACATTCCTGATTTTTTATCTCGTATTTTACATATAATGGATTACCTGGACGCAATACATGATTTTCTTTAGTTTTTCTGGGATTAAGTCTTATATTCGGGGCTGGGAGTGGTTATTTTTACCAATACAATTTTTTCTTGCTTTTTCCACACGGATAGTTCTTGTTTTGTTATATCTTTATTCTATATCCTAGAAATTCCATTTGTAGCTTCTTACAACTCCTATTTATGTGGGAGCTATAAATATATTAATATTATTTCTGTAATGTTTATGAATGGTCCAGAATATGCCCCAAAAATGTTCATATTGGACTGTGGGGATAAAGTTATTCATTAGTTTGTACAAGTCTTTTTTGTTTCATTAACTATTACTATTCTAATACGTCCTGGTATGGTATTGATTATGGCCTACAAAATTAACTCAAGATTTTAGAACAATGATTTGAAAATACTAGTCACAAATTGGCATTCATTTATCACCCGACTTTTTCTTCCATTTGAACTCATTTCAATAATTCTTTTGTTGCTTTAATGGTGCAATTGCCGTGGCTCGTCAATAAAAAATTAAAAATCATTTTTAAACTAGCTAATATCTAATTTAGAATTTGTTCAATTTTAGTCAATCAATTGGTTTAATTATTGTTGTGGTTGTTTCCTATGAAATGACAAAAGATGCTAGAGCTGTCATGAATACTCGAACATGTACTGTTTTGAAGTGGCTTTTTTTATTTTCTAATCGGAATTTTTGGATAGTCACGAGTCCCGAAATTAGTTCGGGCTCTTATGTGTCTTGAACTTCTATTAATGCAGTGAATCTAAATTTTGTAACATTTCTGATTTTTGATATTCGCCACTTTTTTTTTCGGCCAATTAAAAGGAACATTTTTTCAATTTTCGTTATAGCTATTGCGGCGCTTAAGCAGCTATTGGATCGGCTATTGTTTCCTTTCTTCTTCAATTTATCGTAACAGAAAATCAACTCGTATCAATCAAGCGAATTTATTGATAATAGTTTTTTAAGTTTGTTTTTAATTATAAAAAAGAAATTAGCATTTTCTTTGAATATTCATTAATTTCATTGATTACTAAATATTTCACTTTAACATATACTTTCAAAATACAACGAAGCCAGTATTTGGGCTTCTTTTTCCTTATCTATATTTTCTATTTTTTTTTTTTTATAATTTATATTCTAATAACTATCCGATCCAGAGTAAATTGATTCAAAAATTCTGGGACCTCATTGATTCCTCTAGTAATGGATTTTACCATGGTATTTTGAATATGTATTTTTTTACTTTACTAGAACTATCTCGAAATTCATGAAGTTAAAAAAAATTAAAATAAAATGTCACATTCATGTAAGATTTCTGATCTGTATAGGATGTACTCATGTGTCCTCAGCTTGTCCGACAGATGTATTAAAATGATACCTTGGTATGATGTAGGCCTAAACAAATAGCGTAGTCGCCCAAGAACAAAGATTGCGTTTGGTTTGTAAACAGATGTGAATCTGCCGTCCAACCGATTTTTTAGTGTTCGAGTTTATTTTGGAATGAAAACAAATCGCAGTATGGGTTTGGTTATTAATACGTTTCATAAAATTCCATTTTAATCCATTTACATTTATTCTATAGTTGGATTTTTTTACCGACAACAACCCGTACCCAAAGAAATGATAACTGAATTCTTTCTTTGGGGTACGGGTTTTTGGCTTCAAGTGTAATCTTGTTCTTTACCACGAATAAATTTCCCTGGTTTTAACAACAATTGTAGTTTTTGCCAATATTTGCAGGTTCTTTCATTTTCTTATTTCCTCATAGGGTAAATAAGTTATAAAGATGGTATCAATATGTGTTTCCGTTTTTAGAGCTTCTTATAACAACCTATAACCTTTTGTTATCATTTCCAACCGGAGACATCCATTAATCCAACTAACAGAAAATTATAAAGGGATAAACTTTTTTGAATTTCCATTGGAATTAGGAAATCGATGGGACTTTTCAAATAGGCCTATTTTTACTGACAGGATTCATTACGACTTTACTACTCTGGCAGCTTGGCCAGTTACTAAGGATTCTCGATTATTTTCATTTCTTGATGTTGCATGTACCGTGGTCAATAGACCATTTTTCGTCACGAGACCTTTTACTTTTTTTATAATGTGGGAATTAGAAATTATCCTGTTTACCTACTTTTAATCCATGTGGGGAGGAAGAAAACGTGTTAATAATTCCGCTACTTAAATTTATTTTGTATACTGCGGGGGGTTCCATTTTTTTATTATTAATAGCAGTTCTGGGTGTTTAGTTTATTAGGGTTCTAATGAACCGAATTAAATTTGTAACAGTAGTTAATCAGTCAATATCCGATGGGATTAGAAATAAGCTTTTATATTGGATTTTTATTGCTTTTGCTGTCAAATATTAACCGATTCTACCTTTTAAACATGTTACCGGATACCCACGTAAAGCACATTATGTACTTGTATGCTTTTGCCGGATCTTATTAAAAATGGGCGCATATGGATTGTTCGAATTAATATGGAATTATTACCCTCATGCTCATGCGTTTTTTCCCTTGTTAATGATAATAGTACAATGCAAATAATCTATGCAGCTTTAACATCTTAGGGCAACGTAATTTAAAAAAAGAATAGCCTATTCCTCTGTCTCTCAACATGGGTTCATAGTTTATAGGAATTAGTTCTATAACCGATACAGGACTAATTTGCCAGTTT
>PYUH01002494.1:3925-6425 GCA_016808085.1 Suaeda aralocaspica | reverse complement strand
AGCAGCAAAAACAACAACAACAACAACAACAACAACAGCAACAGCAACAACAGCAACAACATCAATACCAACAATAGCAACACCAACAGGAACAACAAACAAGAACACTACCAACAATAGAAACACAAACAACAGCAACAACAATAACAACAACAACAACAACAACAACACCAACAACAACAAAACCAGCAACAACACCAATAGCAACAACAACAATAACAACAACAATAGCAACAGCAACAACAGCAACAACAACAACAGCAGCAGTAACAACAACACCAACAGCAACACCAACACCACCACCACCACCACCAACAACAACAACAGTTGCAACAGCAACAACAACAACAACAACAAAAGCAACAGCAACAACAGCAACAGCAACAACAGCAACAGTAACAACAATAACAACAACATCAACAACAACAAAAACAGCAACAACACCAACAACACCAACAATAGCAACAACACCAACAGGAAAAACAACAACAACAACAACAACAGCAATACCAACAATAGAAACAACAACAACAACAAAAACAGCAACAAAACTAAAAGCAACAACACCAAAAATAACAACAACAGCAACAGGAAAAACAAAAACAACAACAGCAGCAATACCAACAATAGCAACAACAACAACAACAAAAACAGCAACAAAACTAAAAGCAACAACACCAAAAATAGCAACAACAGCAACAAGCAACAACAACAACACTAACAACAGCAACAACAACAACAACAACAACAACAACAATACTAACAATAGCAACACCAACAACAGCAAAAACAGCAACAAAACCAAAAGCAACAACACCAAAAATAGCAACAACAGCAACAACAACACCAACAATCGCAACAACACCAATCGCAACAACAACAACAACAACAATAGCAATACCAACAATAGCAACACCAACAACAGCAACAACAACAACAACAACAACAAAAACAGCAACAACACCAACAACACCAACAATAGCAACAACACCAACAGGAAAAACAACAACAACAACAACAACAGCAATACCAACAATAGAAACAACAACAACAACAAAAACAGCAACAAAACTAAAAGCAACAACACCAAAAATAACAACAACAGCAACAGGAAAAACAAAAACAACAACAGCAGCAATACCAACAATAGCAACAACAACAACAACAAAAACAGCAACAAAACTAAAAGCAACAACACCAAAAATAGCAACAACAGCAACAAGCAACAACAACAACACTAACAACAGCAACAACAACAACAACAACAACAACAACAATACTAACAATAGCAACACCAACAACAGCAAAAACAGCAACAAAACCAAAAGCAACAACACCAAAAATAGCAACAACAGCAACAACAACACCAACAATCGCAACAACACCAATCGCAACAACAACAACAACAACAATAGCAATACCAACAATAGCAACACCAACAACAGCAATAACAACATCAACAACAACAACAACAACACCAACAATAGCAACAGTAAGAACAACTGCAACACCACCACGACCACCAGCAACAACATCACAATAGCAATAGCAATAGCAATAACAAAAGCAACAACAACACCAACAACAACAACAGTAGTTACAACAACAACAACAACAACAACAATAACAACAACAACATAAACATCAACAACAGCAACTATACCACCAACACCAACAGCAACAACATCAACAACAACAACAGCAACATCAATAACAGCAGCAACAACACCACCACCACCACGACCAACAATAACAACAGCAACAAAAATAACAACAACAACAACAACAATACCAACAATAGCAACACCAACAACAGCAACAACAACAGCAACAACAACAAAAAATNAGAACAAAATCAATAACTACAGCAGCACGATTAGCTTCAAAAGCTACAACAGCAACAACAACAACAACAACAACAACAACAACAACAACAACAACAACAACAATAGCAACAGCAACAGCAGCAACAGTAACAACAACAACAACAACGTCGACAACAACAAAAAACAGCAACAACACCTACAACACCAACAGCAACAACAACAACAACAACAACAACAAAAACAGCAACAACAACAACAGCAACAACAGCAACAACAACAGCAACAACATCAATACCAACAATAGCAACACCAACAGGAACAAGAAACAGCAACAATACCAACAATAGAAACACCAACAACAGCAACAACAACAACAACCACACCAACAACAACAAAAACAGCAACAAAACCAATAGCAACAACAACAACAACACCAACAGCAACAACACCAACAACAACACCAACAGCAACAACACCAACAACAACACCACCAGCACCACCACCACCACCAACAACAACAGCAACAGCAACAACAACAACGACACCAACAGCAACAAAACCAAAAGAAACAACACCAAAAATAGCAACAACACCAATACCAACAACAGCAACAACAACAATAACAACACCAACAACAACAAAAACAGCAACAAAACCAAAAGCAACAACACCAA
>PYUH01002480.1:0-16001 GCA_016808085.1 Suaeda aralocaspica | reverse complement strand
TTTTTATTTTTATTTTTATTTTTATTTTTATTTTTATTTTTATTTTATTTTCATTTTTTATTTTTTATTTTTATTTTTATTTATTATTGTTATTATTATTATCATTTTATTTTATTCATTTATTTAAAATAATAAAAGAGGCATTGGGATAAAACAATCCATTAAATAAGAATGGAAATTTTTTAATGTCTGAGATTTATTTTTACGCCCAAGTATACTCGATTATCCAATCATCTAGAGAAATGAGTTTTTTTAATCATCATAGAGTCCTGCAGCGTGACAGGGGGACTAAATTAGGTGTCTATACAAACGCGAATTTTTATATGTTTTTAAAGCTCCGTCATGTCATATATTATGCGTTTAAGCTTTTTAGGTCTTGGTTGCACAAGTAGAAACACGACACGGTCACTTTGGAACGTTAAATGGCCATTTCGTGACATTTTAGGGGATTTCGCGCCTAACTTCTACAAACGCGACCTGTTATATGATTTTAAAGCTCCATCATGTCATATATTATGCATTTAAGCTTTTTAGATCTTGGTCGCTCACTTTTAGACACGACAAGGTCACCATGAGACATGAAATGGCCATTTCGGCACGTTCTAAGGGGTTTTCGCGCCTAACATCTACAAACGCGACCTATTAAATGTTTTTTAAGCTCCATCATGTCATATATTATGTATTTAAGCTTTTTAGGTCTTGGTTGCTCGCGTTTAGACACGACAAGGTCACTTTGGGACGTGAAATGGCCATTTCATGGCGTTTTAGGGGGTTTTCACATCTAACTTCTACAAATGCATCCTAATATATGTTTTTAAAGCGCCATCTTGTCATATATTATGCTTTTAAGCTATTTAGGCCTTTGTTGTTCACGTTTAGACATAATATAGTCACTTTGGGACGTGAAACGTCCATTTCAGGGAGTTTTAGCGGGTTTTCTTGCTTAATTATACAAAGGCGATTTGTGATATGTTTTTAATGGTCCATCATGTCATATATTATGCATTTAAGCTTTTTCGGTCTTGGTTGCTCACGTTTAGACACGATACGGTCACTTTGGGACGTGAAATGGCTATTTCGGGGTTTTTAGGGGGTTTTTGCATCTAACTTTTACAAACCCGAATTGTTATATATTTTTAAGTTCCATCATTTCATTTATTATGCATATAAGCCTTTTAGGTCCTGGTTGCTCACGTTTAGACATGACAAGGTCACTTTTAGACGTGAAATGCCTATTTAGTGGCGTTTCAGGGGTTTTCGCGCCTAACTTCTTCAAACGCAACTTGTTACATGTTTTTAAAGTTCTATCGTTTCATATATTAAGCAATTAAGATTTTTAGGTCTTGGCTGCTTAGGTTTAGATACGACAAGGTCATTTTACGACGTGTAATGGCCATTTCAGGGCGTTTTAGGGGGTTTTCGAGCCTAACTTCTATAAACGCGACCTGTTATATGATTTTGAAGCTCCATCAAGTCATATATTATGCATTTATGCTTTTTAGATCTTGGTTGCTCACATTTAGACACGACAAGGTCACTATGAGACATGAAATGTCCATTTCAGTGTGTTTTAGGGTGTTTCTGCGCCTAACATCGACAAACGCGACCTATTATATGTTTTTTAAGCTCCATCATGTCATTTATTATGCATTGAAGATTTTTGGATCTTGGATGTTGACGTTTAGAAAAAACAAGGTCACAATGGGACCTGAAATAGCCATTTCAGTGCGTTTTAGGTGGTTTTCGCGCTAGTATCTACAAACGCGACCTATTATATGATATTGAAGCTCCATCATGTGATATATTATTCATTTAAGCTTTTTAGGTCTTGGTTGCTCACGTTTAGACATGACAAGGTCACTTTGTGACGTGAAAAGGCCATTTCGAAGCTTTTATGGGTTTCTGCATCTATCTTCTACAAACGCGACCTGTTATATGTTTTTAAAGCTCCATCATGTCATATATGATGCATATATGCTTTTCAAGTCTTGGTTGTTCATATTTAGACACGACAAGATCACTTTGGAACGTAAAATCGCCATTTTAGGGCGTTTTAGGCATTTTCATACCTAACTTCAGAAACCAGACCTGTTATACGATTATAAATCTCCATCATGTCATATATTAGGCATTTAAGATTTTTAGGTCTTGGGTGCTCACGTTTAGACACGACAACGTCACTTTGGGACGTGAAATGGCCATTTCAAAGCGTTTTAGGGGGTTTCCGCCTCTAACTTCTACAAACCTGACTTGTTATATGTTTTTAAGCTCCATCTTTTCATATATTATGCATATAAGCCTTTTAGGTCTTTGTTGCCCACGTTTGGACAAGACAAGGTCTTTTTTAGACGTGAAATGGCCATTTAGTGGCATTTTAGGGGGTTTTCCCGCCTAACTTCTTCAAACGCGCCTGTTACATGTTTTTAAAGCTCCATCATTTCATATATTAAACAATTGCTCTTTTTAGGTCCTGGCTGCTCACGTTTAGATACGACAAGGTCACTTTGGGACGTGAAATGGCCATTTCAGGGCATTTTAGGGGGTTTTCGAGCCTAACTTCTACAAACGCGACCTGTTATATGTTTTTAAAGCTCCATCATGTTATATGAAGAATTCTTGGTTTCTCACGTTTAGACACGACAAGGTCACTTAGGGACGTGAAATGTCCATTTTGAAGCGTTTAAGGGGGTTTCTGCATCTAACTTCTTCAAACGCGACCTGTTATACATTTTTAAAGCTCCATCATGTCATATATTATGCATTTTTGCTTGTTAGGTCTTGGTTGCACACGTTGAGACACGACACGGTCAGTTTGGAACGTGAAATGGCCATGTCGGGACATTTTAGGGGTTTTCGCACCTAACATCTGAAAACCCAACCCGTTACTTGATTTTAAAGCTCCATCATATCATAGATTATGCATTTAAGCTTTTTAGATCTTGGTTGCACACGTTTAGACACGACAAGGTCACTACGACACGTGAAGTGGCTATTTGAGTGCGTTTTAGGGGGTTTTTGCGCCTAACATCGACAAACGCGACCTATTATATGTTTTTCAAGCTCCATCATGTCATATATTATGCATTTATGCTTTTTAGATCTTGTTTCCTCACGTTTAGACACGACAAGGTCACTATAGGACGTGAAATGTCCATATCAGTGCGTTTTAGGTGGTTTTCGTGCTTAACATCTACAAACGTGACCTATTGTATGATATTGAAGCTCCATCATGCGATATATTATGCATTTAAGCTTTTTAGGCCTTGGTTCCTCACATTAAAACACGACAAGGCACTTTGGGACGTGAAATGGCCATTTCGAAGCTTTTTGGGTTTTTCCGCATCTATCTTCTATAAACGCGACCTGTTATATGTTTTTGAAGCTCCATCATGTCATATATTATGCAATTATGCTTTTCAGGTCTTGGCTGCTCATGTTTAGACACGACATGGTCACTTTGGAACGTAAAATCGCCATTTCAGGGCTTTTAGGCGTTTTCATACCTAACTTCCACAAACCAGACCTGTTATATGATTATAAATCTGCATTATGTCATATATTATGCATTTAAGCTATTTAGGTCTTGGTTGCTCACGTTTAGACACGATATGGTCACTTTGGCACGTGAAATGGCCATATCGGGCCGTTTTAGGGGGTTTTCGCGCCTAATTTCTACAAACGCGACCTGTTATACGATTTTAAATCTCTTTCATGTCATATATTATACATTTAATCTTTTTAGGTCTTGGTTGCTCACGTTTAGACACGACAAGGTCACTTTGGGACGTGAATTGGCCTTTTTGGGGTGTTTTAGGGGGTTTTCGCGCCTAATTTCTAAGAACGCGAATTGTTATATGATTTTAAATCTCCATCATGTCATATATTATGCATTTAAGCTTTTTAGGTCTTGGTTGCTCACATTTAGACACGACGAGGTCACTTTGGGACGTGAAATGGCCATTTCAGAGCGTTTTAGGGGGTTTTCGCGCCTAACTTCAACAAACGCGACTTTTTATATGTTTTTAAAGCTCCATCATGTCATATATTATGTAATTAAAGTTTTTAAGTCTTGCTTTCTCACGTTTAGACATGACAAGGTCACATTGGGACGTGAAATTGCCATTTCGTGGCTTTTAAGGGGGTTTTCGCGCTTAACTTCTTCAAACGAGACCTGTTATATGTTTTTAAAGCTCCATCATTTCATATATTAAGCATTTAAGCTTTTTAGGTCTTTGCTGCTCACGTTTAGATACGACAAGGTCACATTGGGACGTGAAATGGCCATATCCGGCGTTTTAGGGGGTTTTCTCGCCTAACTTCAACAAACGCGAACTTTTACATGTTTTTAAAGCTCCTTCATGTCATATAATATGTATTTAAACTATTTAGGTCTTGATTTCTCACGTTTAGAAACGACAAGGTCATATTAGGTCGTGAAATTGCAATTTCGTGGATTTGTTGGGTGTTTTCGCATCTAAATTCTACAAATGCAATCCTTATATGTTTTTAAAGCGCCATCTTGTCATATATTATGCATTTAAACTATTTAGGTCCTTGTTCCTCACGTTTAGACATGATATGTTCACTTTGGGACGTGAAACGTCCATTTCAGGGCGTTTTAGGGTGTTTTCATACTTAGTTATACAAACGCGATCTATGATATGTTTTTATTGCTCCATCATGTCATATATTATGCATTTAAGCTTTTTAGGTCTCTGTTGCTCACGTTTAGACACAACAAGGTCACTTTGCGACTTGAAATGGCCATTTCGGGGTGTTTTAGGGGGTTTTTGCATCTAAGTTCTACAAACCCGACCTGTTATATGTTTTTTAGCTCCATCATTTCATATATTATGCAACTAAGCCTTTTAGGTCTTGGTTGCTCAAGTTTAGACATGCCAAGGTCACTTTTAGACGTGAAATGGCCATTTAGTGGCGTTTTAGGGGGTTTTCGCGCCTAACTTCTTCAAATGCAACCTGTTATATGTTTTTAAAGCTCCAACATTTCATATATTAAACATTTAAGCTTTTAAGGTATTGGCTGCTCACGTGTAGATACGACAAGGTCACTTAGGGACGTGAAATGGCCATATCGGGGCGTTTTAGTGGGTTTTGTAGCATAACTTCTACAAACGCGACCTATTATACATTTTTAAAGCTCCATCATGTCACATATTTGATGCATTTAAGCGTTTTAGGTCTTGGCTGCTCACGTTTAGACACGACAAGGTCACTTTTGCACGTGAAATGGCCATTTCGTGGCGTTTTAGGGGGTTTTTGCTTCTAACTTATTCAAATGCAACCTGTTATATGTTTTAAACATGCTATTTAGGTCTTTGTTGCTCACATTTAGACATAAAATGGTCACTTTGGGACGTGAAACGTCCAATTCGGGGCGTTTTAGCTGGTTTTCGTGCTTAATTATACAAAGACGATTTATGATATGTTTTTAATGCTCCATCATATCATATATTATGCATTTCAGCTTTTCCGGTCTTGGTTGCTCACGTTTAGACACGACACGGTCACTTTGGGACGTGAAATGGCTATTTCGGGGTGATTTAGGGGGTTTCGCCTCTAACATCTACAAACCCGACCTGTTATATGTTTTTAAGCTCCATCATTTGATATATTATGTATATAAGCCTTTTAGGTCTTGGTTGCCCACGTTTAGACAAGACAAGGTCACTTTTAGACGTGAAATGGCGATTTAGTGGCGTTTTAGGGGGTTTTCGCGCCTAACATCTTCAAACGCGACCTGTTACATGTTTTTAAAGCTCCATCGTTTTATATATTAAGCAATTAAGCTTTTTACGTCTTGCCTATGCACATTTAGATACGACAAGGTGACTTTAGGGGGTTTTCGCGCCTAAGTTCAACAAACGCGACCTTTTATATGTTTTTAAAGCTCCATCATATCATATATTATGTATTTAAACTTTTTAGGTCTTGCTTGCTCACGTTTAGACACGACCAGGTCACTTTTGCACGTGAAATGCAACCTGTTATATGTTTTTAAGGCGCCATCTTGTCATTTATTAAGCTTTTAAGCTATTTAGGTATTTGTTGCTCACGTTTAGACATAAAATGGCCACTTTGGGACGTGAAACGTCCATTTTGAGGCTTTTAGCGGGTTTTCGTGCTTAATTATACAAAGGCGATTTATGATATGTTTTTAATGCTCCATCATATCATATATTATGCATTTAAGCTTTTTAGGTCTTGGTTGCTCACGTTTAGACACGACACGGTCACTTTGCGATGTGAAATTGCTATTTCGGGGTGTTTTAGGGGGTTTTCGCCTCTAACCTCTACAAACCCGACCTGTTTAGGTCTTTTAGGTCTTGGTTGCCCACGTTTGGATAAGACAAGGTCACTTTTAGACGTGAAATGGCCAATTAGTGGCGTTTTAGGGGGTTTTCGCGCCGAACTTCTTCAAACGCGACCAGTTACATGTTTTTAAAGCTCCATCATGTCATATATTATGCATTTAAGCTTTTTAGATCTTTGTTGCTCAGGTTTAGACACGACAAGGTCACTATGACATGTGAAGTCGCCATTTGAGTTCGTTTCAGGGGGTTTTTGTGCCTAACATCGACAAACGCGATCTAATATATGTTTTTTAAGCTCCATCATGTCATATATTATGCATTTATGCTTTTTAGATCTTGGTTGCTCATGTTTAGACACGACAAGGTAACTATAGGACGTGAAATGGCCATATCATTGCGTTTTAGGTGGTTTTCGCGCCTAACATCTACAAACGTGACCCATTATATGATATTGAAGCTCCATCATGTGATATATTATGCATTTAAGCTGTTTAGGTCTTGGTTTCTCACATGTAGACACGACAAGGCACTTTTGGACGTGAAATGGCCGTTTCGAAGATTTTTGGGGGTTTCCGCATCTATCTTCTACATACGCGATCTGTTATGTGTTTTTAAAGCTCGATCATGTCATATATTATGCATTTATGCTTTTCAGGTCTTGATTGCTCATGTTTAAACACGACATGGTCACTTTGGAAAGTAAAATCGCCATTTAAGGGCGTTTTAGGCGTTTTCACACCTAACTTCCACAAACCAGACCTGTTATATGATTATAAATCTCCATTATGTCATATATTATGCATTTAAGCTTTTTAGGTCTAGGTTGCTCACGTTTAGACACGAGAAGGTCACTTTGGGATGTGAAATTGCTATTTCGGGGTGTTTTAGGGGGTTTTCGCCTCTAACCTCTACAAATCCGACCTGTTTATGTGTTTTTAGGCTCCATCATGTCATATGTTATTCATATAAGCCTTTTAGGTCTTGGTTGCCCACGTTTAGATAAGACAAGGTCACTTTTAGACGTGAAATGGCCAATTAGTGGCGTTTTAGGGGGTTTTCGCGTCTAACTTCTTCAAACGCGACCAGTTACATGTTTTTAAAGCTCCATCATGTCATATATTATGCATTTAAGCTTTTTAGCTCTTTGTTGCTCACGTTTAGACACGACAAGGTCACTATAACATGTGAAGTGGCCATTTGAGTTTGTTTCAGGGGGTTTTTGTGCCTAACATCGATAAACGTGACCTAATATATGTTTTTAAGCTCCATCATGTCATATATTATGCATTTATAGTTTTTAGATCTTGGTTGCTCATGTTTAGACACGACAAGGTAACTATAGGACGTGAAACGGCCATATCAGTGCGTTTTAGGTGGTTTTCGCGCCTAACATCTACAAACGTGACCCATTATATGATATTGAAGCTCCATCATGTGATATAATATGCATTTAAGCTGTTTAGGTCTTGGTTCCTCACATTTAGACAAGACAAGGCACCTTGGGATGTGAAATGGCCATTTCGAAGCTTTTTGGGGGTTTCCGCATCTATCTTCTACATACGCGACCTGTTATGTGTTTTTAAAGCTCCATCATGTCATATATTATGCATTTATGCTTTTCAGGTCTTGATTGCTCATGTTTAAACACGACATGGTCACTTTGGAAAGTAAAATCGCCATTTCAGGGCGTTTTAGGCGTTTTCATACCTAACTTCCACAAACCAGACCTGTTATATGATTATAACTCTCCATTATGTCATATATTATGCATTTAAGCTTTTTAGGTCGTGGTTGCTCACGTTTAGACACGAGAAGGTCACTTTGGGACGTGAAATGGCCATTTCGGGGCATTTTAGGGGTTTTCGAGCCTAACTTCTACAAACGCGACCAATTACATGTTTTTAAAGCTCCATCGTTTCATATATTAAGCAATTAAGGTTTTTAGGTCTTGGCTGCTCACATTTAGATACGACAAGGTCACTTTGGGACGTGAAATGGCCATTTCAGGGCATTTTAGGGGGTTTTCGAGCCTAACTTCTACAAACGCGACCTGTTATGTGTCTTTAAGGCTCCAACATGTCATATAGATGAAGAATTTAAGCTTTTTTAGTCTTGGTTTCTTACGTTTAGGCACGACAAGGTCACTTAGGGACGTGAAATGTCCATTTTGAAGCGTTTAAGGGGGTTTATGCATCTAACTTCTTCAAACGCGACCAGTTATACATTTTTAAAGCTCCATCATGTCATATATTATGCATCTTTGCTTTTTAGGTCTTGGTTGCACACGTTGAGACACGACACGGTCACTTTGGAACGTCAAATGGCCATGTCGAGACATTTTAGGGGTTTTCGCGCCTAACTTCTAAAAACGCGACCTGTTATATGATTTTAAAGCTCCATCGTGTCATATATTAAGCATTTAAGCTTTTGAGATCTTGGTTGCTCACGTTTAGACACGACAAGGTCACTATGACATGTGAAGTGGCCCTTTAAGTGCGTTTCAGGGTGGTTTTTGCGCCTAACATCGACAAACTCGACCTAATATATGTTTTTTAAGCTCCATCATGTCATATATTATGCATTTATGCTTTTTAGATCTTCGTTGCTCACGTTTAGACACGACAAGGTCACTATAGGACGTGAAATGGCGATATTAGTGCGTTTTAGGTGGTTTTCGCGCCTAACATCTACAAACGTGACCTATTATATGATATTAAAGCTCCATCATTTGATATATTATCCATTTAAGTTGTTTATGTCTTAATTCCTCACATTTAGGCACGACAAGGCACTTTGGGACGTGAAATGGCCATTTCGAAGCTTTTTGGGGGTTTCCGCATCTATCTTCTACATACGCGACCTATTATGTGTTTTTAAAGCTCCATCATGTCATATATTATGCATTTATGCCCTTCAGGTCTTGATTCCTCATGTTTAGACACGACATGATCACTTTGGAACGTAAAATCGCCATTTCATGGCGTTTTAGGCGTTTTCATACCTAACTTCCACAAACCAGACCTGTTATATGATTACAAATCTGCATTATGTCATATTTTATGCATTTAAGCTTTTTAGGTCTTGGTTGCTCACGTTTAGACACGAGATGGTCACTTTGGCCCGTGAAATGGACATTTCGGGGCGTTTTAGGGGGTTTTCGCGCCTAATTTCTACAAACGCGACCAGTTATACGATTTTAAATCTCCGTCATGTCATATATTATTCATTTAATCTTTTTAGGTCTTGGTTGCTCACGTTTAGACACGACAAGGTCACTTTGGGACGTGAAATGGCCATTTCAGAGCGTTTTAGGGGGTTTCGCGCCTAACTTCAACAAATGCGACCTTTTATATGTTTTTAGACCTCCATCATGTCATATATTATGTATTTAAACTTTTTAGGTCTTGATTTCTCATGTTTAGACACGACAAGGTCACATTAGAACGTGAATTTGCCGTTGCATGGCTTTTAAGGGGGTTTTCGCATCTAACTTCTACAAATGCGACCTGTTATATGCCTTTAAAGCACCATCCTGTCATATATTATGCATTTAAGCTATTTAGGTCTTTGTTGCTCACATTAAGACATTACATGGTCAGTTTGGGACCTAAAACGTCCATTTGGGGGCATTTTAGGGGGATTTCGTACTTAATTATACAAACGCGGTCTATGATATGCTTTTTATGCTCGATCATGTCATATATTATGCATGTAAGCTCTTTAGGTCTTGGTTGCTCACGTTTAGACACGACACGGTCACTTTGGGATGTGAATTGGCTATTTGGGGGTGTTTTAGGGGGTTTTCGCCTCTAACTTCTACAAACCCGACCTGTTATATGTTTTTTAGCTCCCTCATTTCATATATTATGCATATAAGCCATTTAGGTCTTGGTTGCCCACGTTTAGACAAGACAAGGTCTCTTTTAGACGTGAAATGGCCATTTAGTGGCATTTTAGGGGGTTTTCCCGCCTAACTTCTTCAAACGCGACCTGTTACATGTTTTTAAAGCTCTATCATTTCTTATATTAAGCAATTAAGCTTTTTAGGTCTTGGCTGCTCTTGTTTAGATACGACAAGGTCACTTTGGGACGTGAAATGGCCTTTTCAGGGCATTTTTAGGGGGTTTTCGAGCCTAACTTCTACAAACGCGACCTTTTATATGTTTTTAAAGCTCCATCATGTCATATATTATGTATGTAAACTTTTTAGGTCCTGATTTCTCACGTTTAGACACGACAAGGTCACATTAGGACATGAATTTGCCGTTGCGTGGCTTTTAAGGTGGTTTTCGTATCTAACTTCTACAAATGCGGCCTGTTATATGCCTTTAAAGCGCCATCTTGTCATATATTATGCATTTAAGCTATTTAGGTCTTTGTTGCTCACATTAAGACATTACATGGTCACTTTGGGACGTGAAACGTCCATTTGGGGGCATTTTAGGGGGATATCGTACTTAATTATCCAAACGCGATCTATGATATGCTTTAATTGCTCGATCATGTCATATATTATGCATGTAAGCTTTTTAGGTCTTGGTTGCTCACGTTTAGACACGACACGGTGACTTTGGGACGTGAAATGGCTATTTCGGGGTGTTTTAGGGGGTTTTCGCCTCTAACTTCTACAAACCCGACCTGTTATATGTTTTTAAGCACCATCATTTCATATATTATCCATATAAGCCTTTTAGGTCTTGGTGGCCCACGTTTAGACAAGACAAGGTCTCTTTCAGACGTGAAATGGCAATTTAGTGGGCATTTTTGGGGGTTTTCCCGCCTAAATTCTTCAAACACGACCTGTTACATGTTTTTAAAGCTCTGTCATTTCTTACATTAAGCAATTAAGCCTTTTAGGTCTTGGCTGCTCATGTTTAGATACGACAAGGTCACTTTGGGACGTGAAATGGCCATTTCAGGGCATTTTAGGGGGGTTTTCGAGCCTAACTTCTACAAACGCGACCTGTTATATGTTTTTAAAGTTCCATCATGTTATATATATATGAAGAATTTAAGCTTTTAATTCTTGGTTTCTCACGTTTAGACACGACAAGGTCACTTAGGGACGTGAAATGTCCATTTTGAAGCGTATCAGGGGGTTTATGCATCTAACTTCTTCAAACGCGACCTGTTATACATTGTTAAAGATCCATCATGTCATATATTATGCATTTTTGCTTTTTAGGTCTTGGTTGCACACGTTGAGACATGACACGGTCACTTTGGAACGTGAAATGGCCATGTCGGGACATTTTAGGGGTTTTTGCGCCTAATTTCTAAAAACCCGACCCGTTATATGATTTTAAAGCTCCATCATGTCACATATTATGCATTTATGCTTTTTAGATCTTGGTTGCTCACGTTTAGACACGACACGGTCACTATGACACGTGAAGTGGACATTTGAGTGCGTCTTAGGGGGTTTTTGCACCTAACATCGACAAACGCGACCTATTATATGTTTTTTAAGCTCCATCATGTCATATATTATGCATTTATGCTTTTTAGATCTTGTTTGTTACGTTTAAACACGGCAAGGTCACTATAGGACGTAAAATGTCCGTATCAGTGTGTTTTAGGTGGTTTTCGCGCCTAACATCTACAAACGTGACCTATTATATGATATTGAAGCTCCATCATGTGATATATTATGCATTTAAGGTTTTTTAGGTCTTGGTTCCTCATTAAAATACGACAAGGCACTTTAGGACGTGAAATGGCCATTTCGAAGCTTTTTGGGGGTTTCCGCATCTATCTTCTACAAACGCGACCTGTTATGGGTTATGTGTTTTTTGTAAGCTCATCATGTCATTTTATTGGCATTATTATGCTTTTTCAGGTCTTGGTCTGCTATGTTTACACACGAACATGGTCACTTTGGAACTAAAATCGCCATTTCAGGGCGTTTTTAGCTGTTTATATACCTACTCCACACAGATATCTGTTATATGATTACAATCTGCATTATGTCAATTATGCATTTAAGCTTTTTAGGTCTTGCTTGCTCCACGTTTAGACACGATATGGTCACTTTGGCAGTGAAAATGGCCTTTCAGGGCTAGGGCCGTGTTATGGGGTTTACGCGCCTAATTCTACAAACGCGACTGTTATACAGCTTTTAAATCTCCCATCATGTCATATATATACATTAATCTTTTTAGGTCTTGGTTGCTCACGTTTAGACACGACAGGTCCTTTGGGAACGAAATGGCCTTTTTGTGGGTGTTTTAGGGGTTTGCACCTCATTTCTAAAACAGAAGTGTTATATGAATTTAAATCTCCATCATTCATATATTATGCGTTTAAGTTTTAGGTCTTGGTTGCTCACGTTTAGACACGAAGGTTCACTTTGGGACGTGAAATGGCCATTTCAGAGCGTTTTAGGGGGTTTTCTCGCCTAACTTCAACAAGACGACCTTTTAATATGTTTTTAACAAGCTCCATCATGTCATATATATGTATTAAAATTTTTATGTCTTGATTGCTCCACGTTTAGACAAGACAAGGTCACATTAGGACGTGAAATGCCATTTCGTGGCTTTTAAGGGGTTTCCGCGCCTAACTTCTTCAAACGCGACCTGTTATATGTTTTTAAACTCCACTATTTCATAATTAAGCATTTAAGCTTTTTAGGTCTGGCTGCTCACGTTTAGATACGACAAGGTCACTATTGGGACGTGAAATGGCCATATCGGCGGTTTTAGGGGGTTCTCTAGCCTAACTTTCTACAAATGCTACCTGGTTATTGTTTTTAAAGCTCACATTCCATGTCCCATTCATATATGATGCATTTAGCGTTTTCGGTCTGGTGCTCACTTTAGACCACGGCAGGATCCAACTTAGGGCGTGGACAATGTGCATTTCGAAGCATTTCAGGGCGTTTCTACACCTACTTCTTCAAACGTGCACATGATACTGTTTTTAAGCTCCATCATGTCCTATATTGGCATTTACAGCATTTTAGGTCTTGGTTCGCCTCCGTTAGGCACAGACAGGTCGCACTTTGGGATAAAATGGCCATTTCGAGAGGTTTTAAGGGGTTTTCGCATCTTGTTCTACAACGCGACCCGTTCTGTTTTTAGCTCCATCACACCGATACTTTCTGCTTGTAAGCTTGGTTCAGGTCTTCGTTCTCACGTTAGACACGCCAGAGGTCACTTTGGGCGATGACATGGCCATTTCGAGCGTTTTAGGCTGTTTTCGCGCCAAATATTTCACAAACGCAACTGTTTATGGATTCAACTACTCCATCATTATCCAATCTACATCATTTCATCTTTTTAGGTCTTGAGCTACAGTTTCGACACGCCAGTCACTTGGGCCAGTTGACATGGCCTATCTAAAGCGTTTTAAGTGGATTTCCGTAGCTAACTCTACTAACGAGACCTGTTTATATGTTTTTAAAGCGCCAGCATGATCATATTTTGCATTTATGCTTTGAGGCTTGATTGCTCACGTTAGGACACGACAAGGTTACTTGGAAACGTATAACTGCCATTTGAGGCGTTTTAGCATATTTCGGGCCTAATTTCTACAACAGCGAGCCGGTTATATGATTTTAAATCTCATCAGTGTCAAATATTAACGCATTTATCTTTGTATAGGTATGTTGCTCCACGTTAGACACGACAAGTCATTTGGGACGTGAAATGGCCAGTTTTCAGACCGTTTTAGGGGTTCTCGCGCCTACTTCAACAAACGCGACTTTCACAGTTTTTAAAGCGCATCAGTATATATATGAATTTAAACTTTTTAGGTCTTGATTCTACACTTTCGACACGAAGAGTCACATTGGGACTGAGTGAAAAATTGCACTCGTGGATCTTTTGGGGGTTTTCGCATCTAACTTCTACAAATGCGCTATTATATGTTGTTGTTAAGCGCTATCTTGTCTATATTATCATTTAAGCTATTTAGGTCTTTCTTGCTCACGTTTAGAACATGGCATGTTCACTTTTGTGATTGATGAAACGTTCCATTTCAGGCGTTTTAGGGGTTTTCGAACTTATTATACAAGCGATCTATGATTGTTTTTAATTGCTCCATCATTTCAAGATATAGCATTTAAGTTTTTAGGTCTTGGTTTGCTCACGTTTAGACATGCAACAAGGGAGCACTTTGAACGTGAAATGGCCATTTCGGGGTGTTTTAGGGGGTTTTTGATCTAAGTTCTCTACACACCAACATGTTATATGTTCTTGTAGCTCCATCATTCATGATATTATGCAATTAAGCCCTTTTTAGGTCTTTGGTTGGCTCACGTTTAGACATGACAAAGGCCTTTAGACGGAATGTCATTTAGTAGCGTTTTAGGGGTTTTCGCGCGTTAACTTCTTCAAACGCGACCTGTTATATTGTTTTAAAGCCTTCCAACAGTTCATATATTAAAATTAAGCTTTGTAAAGGTCTTGGCTGCTACACGGTTAGATCGACAGGTCACTTAGGGACATGAACTGCCATATCGGGGCGTTTTAGGGGTTTGTATGCTATCATGACTTCTCAAACACGGACCTTTAGTACGTTATTAACAGCACCATTCATGTCACATATTTGTGCATTTAAGCGTTTTGAGTCTTGGTGTCGTCACGTTTAGTAATACGACCAAGTCAAAGTTTTGCATGTTTGAAATGGCTATTCGTTGACGTTTTAGGGTGTTTTTGCTTCTGACTTATTCAAATTGCAACCGGTTATAGTTTTAAACCCTGCTATTGTGGCTTTCTGCTCCATTTAGACATAAAATGTCACTTAGCGTGAAGACATCATTTCGTGGGCGTTTATTTAGGGGTTTATGTGCTTAATTATACAAGGCGATTATGATTATTGTTTTTAATGCTCTCATCACTATCATAATATCATTTAAGGCTTTTTAGGATCTTGGTTGCCGTCACCTTTAGACAACCGACACGGTCAATTTTTGAGACGTGAAATAGCTTATTTCGGGGTGTTTCAGGGGGTTTTTCGCCTCTATAACATCTACAAACCCCCACTGCGTATGTTTTTAATGCTCCATCATATTCATAATTGTTGCATAAAGCCTGTTTAGGCTTCTGGTGCCCACGTTTAGACAAGAAAGGTCACTGTGTTATACGTGAAAATGGCCAGTTTAGTTGCGTTTTAGGTGGGGGGTTTTTCGTGTTGGGTGCAGCACTATTTCTCAAACGCAACTCATTGTACATTTTTTAAAGCTCCATCAGTTTCATATATAAGCCAATTCAGCTTGTTTACTGTCTATGGATTGCGTCAGTTTAGACACGACAATAGCACTCTTGCACCTGAACATGGCTATGTTCGTGGCGTTTTTTAGGGGGTTTTCGCATCGAAAAACATACAAATAGCAGCATGTTATATGTGTTCTTTAAAGCGCCATCCTTGTCATATATTAATGCTTTTAATCTATTTAGGTCCTTTGTTGTAATCACGTGTTAGACATATAAAATGGTCACTTTGGGACGTAATCGTCATTCGAGAGTCTTTTAGAGCAGGGTTATTCGCTGCTTAAATTAAACATAGGCGATTATTAGGAATATGTTATTTAATGCTCCACCATCATATATATTATCATTGATAAAGCTTGTTTAGGTCTTGGTGCTCTAGTGTTAGACAACGACACGGTCGCTTATGGGATTGAATAGCTTATTTCGGTGATGTTTAGGGGGGATTTCGCTCTAT
>PYUH01000233.1:78174-93860 GCA_016808085.1 Suaeda aralocaspica | reverse complement strand
ACACCACAACCACCAACACCAAAATCAAACAACACAACAACACCACCCACACACCCCCCAAATAACAAAAACAACAACAACAGCAAGCAACACACCAGAAACACAAGCAACAAACAACAACACCGACAACAACAATAACACCAGAACAACAACACACCAACTACAACAAAACACAACAACGACACCAACACCAACAACAATAAAAACAACAACAACAACAGCAACATAAACATAAACAAACAAAACAACAAACAAAACAACACTGACAACAACACTACAACAGAAACAACAAAAGCAAGAGAAACCCAGCAACAACAACAGCAAAACGCAACAACAACAACGCCAGCCAAACAATAGCACCGAAACAAAAACCACAAAAAACAGCAACAACACCCGTCAACACCAGAACAACAACACGAAAACCCTCAGCCCAAAAAAAACACACCAACAACCAAAGCAACAGGCAACAGCAACTATAACACCACAAAAACACAAACCAACAACAACAACACCGTCAACACCAGCAACAAACACAATAGTCAACCCACACAACACGACAACACAAACACCAACAAACAACAACAACACCAGTAACACCAGCAAACAAACACACCAGACAACAACAAGAAATCAACAACAACACACCCACAACAATATCAACAGCCAACGTAAACATTAAAACCAACTACAATAACCGCAGCACCCACGACCACAACAACAGCACTGACAACAAACAACAACAACACGAACATCAAACATCAACAAAACCAAACAACAACACACGCAACAACAACACCACCACAACAGATCAATAGACAGAAACACACACAACAACAACAAAAGCAAAAACAACAACAACAACAAACAACCACCGAAACCCAAACAACACCAAAACACAAACACAACACAACAACAGCAACAAAACCAGCCAAAAAACACAACAAGCACAACAACAACTCCACCCCAACTACAATGAAACTCCAGCAAACAACCAACAACACCGACACAACATCAAGCAAAAGCTAAGCAAAAACAACACATACACAACAATACACCGACAACAAGCACCAACCAACAGTCACACAACACCGCAAACAACACAAAACAGAAACAAAGCAGTGAGACAGCAACAAACAGACAACAATAAACCGACACAAAAACAGCGAAAACACACACAACAACACCTGCACCCAGGCAACCATACCAACGTAACATTAAACACCAACTACATAACCGCATCAACCCCACAACAAACAACACTGCACCAACACCAACCAACGAAACCAATCAGCAGAGACACATCAATCAACAACAACAAACACCGACACACAACAAAACAAATCACAACAAACAGCTACAAAAAAGCAACAGCAATCACACAAGCAACAACCAAAATCAAAGCAAAACAACACACAACAACAACACACAACATCAAACACCACAACAACCGACAACAACAACACAAAACAACACCAGCAACAACAGTCAAACACAACAACAAAAAACCGACAACCACAAACACAACAGCAAAACTGGACAAACAAAACTAGTACCAAACCACCAAAAGCAATAGCAACATTAACAACAACACGAACATACCCGACAACAAAACAAAACACCAGTACAGCAACAACACCACCCGTAACCCACGAACACAGCAACAACAAGCACACCATCAAACAACACTCCTGCAACACTAAGCAAGACAAACAAAAGTCAAACCAACAACACACAACAACAACACCAGAAACAGTAACTTCCAAGCACCAACATACAATAACAGCAGCAAAACAAAAAACCTACCAACAACAACAGCAACAGCAAACGTAACATTCACACCAACTACAAAACAGCAGCACACCAAACACAAAGACAAACAAGGCAACAACGAACAACAGGCAATAGCAACACATACACACAACAACACAACAGCAATAGAACACGCGCAATAACTCACAACCACCCAACATAGCCACCAACAGTGCAACAACACAACAAGCAACAGAAAAACACCAACAACAACAGCGCAACAGCAACAACAACAACATCACAGACAACTAACAACAACACCGAACACCTAACAACAACAACCACAACAGCAACGACAAAACCCACAACAACACAGTAACAACAAAAGCCAAAGTGGATATGATATCAGGACAAAACTTCGTATGGTTTCGATTAGAAGGTGCAAAACAAGACTTCAACCATGGGAGAGCTAGTGCTTATGGTAGACACAGAACTCTTAGTGGTTAGCTTAGGTGAATTTTTAAGTGTGCCTGTGACATGCAAACAATCTCCTCACCGTAAAAATCGAGCGAACCAAAAGCATAATTAGTAGTTTAGGAGTGTTGAGCTATAGTGGGTTTCTCCCACTTCATTTGATAAGGCGTTTTACTATATGTGTTTTTGTGTTGATCCTTATTTAGTTTATGAGTCATGGCTGTATGGAATAACATGGGGAAACACAAAATTGAAGGTTTCTGAAAGAAAGATGAAGTCTCAAAGGTCTTGATGAAGTTCTTTGAAAATGGACAGTCCTCAAAATCAAAGGAAACTTAGGCGAGTATATTGCGGGAATTTTTTGAAAGATTTTGAAGGATTGTGGCAAAACGTTGTCACGGGTTTTCCGTGTTGTTTGATTGGTCAATTTAGTTAGTTATTGAAACTATAGTCCTTAGATTTGTTTCTCAAAATATCTAAGATTAGGCTAGAAGAAGCAAGATTACAATTATGATGGGCGGCAAATTGTATACCGGTTTTGTAGAGATTCTTGTTATCCTAACTGCTTAGTTGTTTAACTGAATCTAGGGTAGTAGGATTTGGTTAGGCTAGTCACATATTGATGTGATATGTTTAGCTATAAAATGGATGTAAAGTACATCAATAAAATCAGATTAGATTGATTGAAAAACACTGTATTTCCGGTTATTTGTTTCACGTAAGTACCAACAAATTTTGTGAGACTTTCTTGTGAGGAATTCTGATTGAGTGGTGGTGCTTTGGCTTATCAATCACATAAGAGGATAGTTTTTAGGATTTTTAAGGGTGCTGTTGCTTATAATCAATTCTCAATTAATTCGCCTTAGTACTTCAATGGGTGCGTCAGCTTTATTAAATTTGTGCTCAAGTTAAGTCTGTGTGAGTGCGTTTTGTTTATAACAAAATTCACATCAACTTTTGTTGCTTTCGTGAGAGATTCGTTCAATCAAAGGTTTCATCATCATTCTCATGGCTCCAAGAGGGTGGATGATGAAAAGCCCCAATATAGGATTACGAAGTTTTGAGTTTAGCTCAAGCAAAGAAATTACGTATGAGAGGAGATTGCGAGTGTTAAAGGCTCGTTTAGGATGAAGTCTTACCAGCATGGCTTCCACCAAAAAAACTCCATACTAAATCTAAACCAGGGTATTGCTCATCTCATATCCATGAGCAAAAGTGTGAGGAGTGGTGCGTAAACCAAAAAGGGATACTCATCAAGTTCTCAGTGACGATGAGGAACCTAGTTAAGGCCAAACGATAAGGGCAGATGATGGGATGATGATCGAAATCTTAAACTCGAAATTCCTGGTTTAAGGAGGTATGGATCTGAAAAAATTTTGATTGTGATTCGTGAGTTGAAAGGATTTTTCCTACAAAGAATATGATGAGTCATCAGTCCTAAAATTAGCGAGTTAAAACTCACTTCCTATGGCAAGCTATGGCTTGAGGGGTGGTTCAAAAAAAAGAAGGAAGAGAAGGGAGGGTCAAAATTCTTCATGGTCTAAATAACAGGGAGATGAGGAAATGTGTTTGTCCCTCAAATTGCGAACAAAACAACTTACTTAGATGCTTACATTGAAGCAGATAGAAATCTGTTGCATTAAGTACATTGTGAGAGTTCGAAAAAATATGCTCATGGATTTGTGATTTAGAGAAGAGAAGGAGGACCACAAAGTGGCTCGTTTTGGACTGGTTCGAGATGACACATAAGGAGAAGGTCGAATTAACAACCTGTATTGGACCTCTTTGATGTAAGTTTGTAGAGTGATGGCAAGCAAGGAGGTTGAGAAGCAGTATGCACTAACCACAAAACAACTTCAGAACTTACGATCCAAGGCAAAAGTGATGAACCTTTCCTCAAAAATTAAACTTTGATTAAGGCTACTAACCACCCTTAATCAAGATAAGAAGCTCACTTCAAAGCCTCAAGTAGTTGATCACCGCATATTGTTGTAAGTGAAAGGGCAAGGTCACATTCAAAGAGATTGTCCGCATTGCTAGGTCCAACCACTCGGAATTGGGTAGATGAAGGAAAACCTTGAGAAGAGGAGAGATGTATGAGGATGAGGGCGAGAGGCACTATGCCAATATGAAAATATGGAGGAAAAACGGAGGATGTTCAACCAGAAACATAGCCAATCCTTGGTTTGGCTAGGGTGTTGCATCCCAAGGTGCACAACCGTTCGAGAGTCATCAGACAAAATTTTTCATCACAAGGGTAATGTTCAAGGCAGAGCTTTGTTGATTGTGATTATAGATAACTTGGATTGCAACAAATGAGTAGTCTCGACATTGTGGTGGAAAAGCTCGCAATTCCTACAAGGAAGAACATACCATCAACCATACAAGCTACCAAATTGGCTTAGTACCAAGCGATGTTAAGGTAACAACAAAGCTTTGAAATAGTTTAAAATTGGTAAATTTGAGGATCAAGTACGTTGTGGATTTTGTGCCGTGATGAGCTTGTCATATATTATGGGGTAGAACCTTGGCATATGACCGCTTGTGGAGTTTAATGGTGCGAACCAACAGTCGAATGCTGTGCGCAAAATCATAATGAGAAATCTTGCATTGAAACCATTGATATTGCTAAGGTGTTTGTTAGTTGTTGAAGGGAGTTAGGAAAGGGAGATGAAACAAAGTTCTATGTCTTATATGTTGTTAGCAGGACTCTGGTGACAACGATGACACCCCAAGATTCCTTAGGTTTGACATCCATGTTGAAGAATTGGGATTAATTTCTAAAGGAGTTGCTCACAAGGAGTACCACCAATACGTTGGGATTGAGCATCAAATGATCTTATTTCCGGGGTCTCAAATTCCACAACAAACCTGCTTCAGATATCCAGATGAAAACAAAGGAGATACAAAGGCAGATTGAGGAGTTAATGGAAGGGGGTAGCTGAGAGAGAGTATAAGTCCATGTTGCTGTGCCTACATTGATAGTACCTAGAAAGATGGGACTGGAGAATGTGCATTGATTCAAGGGAGTTAACATATAACCTCAATATAAGTTTTTCGCTATCCACCTAGATGATGGAGACTTATTAGATGAATTCCAATGGTCCCAATGTTTTCAAAAATTGATTTAAGAAGTGGCTATCATCGCGTCGAATGAAGGAAGGTGATGAGTGGAAAACAAGGTTTTTTTACAACAACAAGCTATGCTTATGAATGGTTAGTCATGCCTTTTGTTTCTAATGCACCTATTAACGTTTATGAGTTGATGAACGAGGTTTTAAAGCCATACATTGGTTAAGTTTGTGGTGGCGTATTTAGATGATATCTTGTGTATAGTAAGATTGTTATGATAATCTCGTAAGTCAGTTGAGGAGTGTGTTGAGACATTACTGGAACAAAAGCTCTATGCTAGCTCGAAAGTGTATTTTATGGTACCAGTGTAACGTTCTTAGGTCATATTGTATCACAAGACTGGGGTTTTTCTTGTGATCCATCTAAGTAGAAGCTATAAATCATGGCCCAACACCTAAAAGTGTGACAGAGTACGTGCTTTCCATGGTTAGCCTCGTTTTATAGTGAATTGTGAAGAATTTTCATCTGTTGTTGCTCCTATGACCGGAATGCCTTAAGAAGATCAACCAAAGTTGAGTGGACTAAGGGCGGCACAAGAAGCTTTTGACTTGATTAAGAAGTTACCTTTGTAACACACCCATACTTAGCTTTACCAGAATGTTTCAAAACCATTTTGAAGTGGAGACAGATGCAGTGGGTAGGGTTGTGCGTGTTCTAGTCAAGGAAAGAGGCCATCGCTTCCTTTAGTGAGAACTGTGAATGGTCCTATAATTGAACTATTCTACGTATGAACAAAGAATGTGAATGCAATTATCCGAGCTTTGGATCATTGGAGTCATTATTTAGGCTCAATAATTCCTACCTTACTTCTGATCTGAGCTTTGGAAGCCACATTAATGGTCAACAAAAGTTGAAATCCAGACATCTAAATGGGTTGATTTTGCAATCTTTTCACTTCCTCTCAAAGTAACAAACGGGGAAGCTCTAATTTGTTTTTTTGCTGTATGCTTTGTCAAGGAGGTATACTTTGTTGGTGTTTTGAACTTCAATTGTACACTTGTTTAGAGTTGATAATTCAGTTTACGAACAAGATGTGACTGTGGACCTATATTGGCGCAACTTTTAAAGGGTTTCTCTATGAGTTCCTGTGGGCTACTGGATGGGTTTTTGTTCAAGGCATCTATTGTGCATACCTAAGTGTTCTTTACGTGAATTATGTAGTAGGGCGGCGCATGAGGAGGCATTGCTGGACAATTTTGGAATTTACAAACGACAATAGCCTGTTGCAAAGAGCATTTCTATTGCCAAGTATGATTGTTGATGTTGAAGCTGATAATTGTTCATGTGCTAATTGTCCAAAAGGCAAAGGCGCCTTCCATCAGGCTACTAACCTCCATGCCAGTGCCAGGGACTGGGGAGGATGTTCTATTGATGTTTGTAGGTTACGCAAGTGACTAGCAAGAGGGCAGAGATTTCACTATATGGTAGTGGTTGTAAGGTTTTCAAAGATGGCTCATTTCACCACTATGTCACAAAGACCGACGATGCTATGAATGTACTGACTTGTATTTTCGAGACATTATAAGGTTAACATGGGGTTCCGAAACCTTGTAAGTGACAGAGACCAAAGTCTGGACTACTTTTGGAATCACTTGAGATTGATAGGTACGAAACTTTTGTTAGGCCACATTCTTACATCCTCAAACAGATGGCCAACAGAGGTAAATCCATCGAACTAGGGGGGGTTTTGCGTGGTTTGGTTAGTAAAACACAAAATGATTGGGATATGAAGCTTGCTCATGCTGACGTTTGCTTCAAAGCTCACTGGTTAGTGCTACTAAACACATCACCTTTCGAAATTGTCTATGGAATCACCCTAATTACCCAATTGAGACTTTGTAAGTATGTCCCTAAAGGGAGTTGTACACAGGATGCCAGGATACAAATATTAATGCAAAACTCACGCAGAAGTAAGGGCCAGGATCGAAAAGGTAATGCTATTTACAAGGCAAGAGCAAGCAACAACACAAGTCTCTCAACTGTTACAAGTGAAGGGGATTTGGTTTGGTTTACATTTGGAAAAGAAAGGTTCCAATCAACCGATAGAATACGCTTAATTGCCTCGTTGTGATGGACCGGTCAAATCATACTAAGGGTGGGGACACATGCTACACAATTAAGTTTCCAGGAGACTATGGGAGTGCCATTCACTTTCACTCATGGTTGACTTATCTCCTTATGTTCCTGATGACCAACTTCGAGTGTTTGAGGACAAACTCTTCTGAAGAAGAGATGATATGAATATTAGTGAGCAAAAATCGAGGACTGTTGATAGAAGGTGCATAAAACAAGATGCACAACATGGGAGAGTAGTGGCTTTGAGGACACAAGACGTCTTGGTTTGACTAGGGTTGAATTTTTACGTGTGCATTGTGAATGCACAAATCTCTCACGTAAAATCAAGCAAGCATAATTACGTAGTTTAGGAGTGGTGAGCTTATGGATGGGTTTTCTTCCCTACTTCATTTGATAGGGTTGTACCTAGATGTGTTTTGTGATTTTCGTTTCTTATTTGCTTTTATGAGTCATGGTGATGGATCAAACAGGAACACATACGCAGAAAAGAGTTGCTCAAGGTTTCTTGAAAGCACCGCTGACCGCTCACCGGTTTCTTTGACGTTCTTGAAAAAGGAGTCCCTCAAAAATCAACGGGGGAAACTATCGCCGGTTATTATGGCGGGATTTTTGAAAGATTTTGAAGGATTTGGGCAACGCTTGTAACGGTGTTTCCGTGTGTTGACTGGTCACCTTTAGGTTAGTTGTTGAAAAATATTTTCCTTAAAGGAATTTGTTTCTCAAAATATCTAAGATTTAGGCTCGAAAATCAGATTACAATTTATATGGCGAAAAAGTGTATCCGGTTTGTAGAGTTATATTGTTATCCTAATCTTAGTTTTGTTATACATGAATCTGAGGGTAGTTAGGATTTGTTTAGGATATTCACCATATTGTGTGATATGTTAGCTATAAATAGATGTAAAGTACATCAATAAATTCAGATTAGATTGATGAAACACATTGTTTCCGTTTATTGGTTTCACGAAGTAAACAAAATTTTGTGCGAATTTCTTGTGAGGAATTCGATTGAGTGAGTGGTGCTTTGAGCGTTATCTCAAGTGAGAATAGTTTTTAGGATTGAGGGGGTGCTTTGCTTTAATCAAATGCTATCAATTAGTCGCCTTAGGACTTCAAAATTTGTGGTGCGTAGCTTATCAATGTGGCCAGAAGTTTATGCTTATGTGAGTGGCGCCCCTTGTTTATAAACAAAAATTCACATCATAAAGCAAAAGCCAAAGCAACAACAACAAAACAACAACAAAAAAAAAATCCAACAAAAAACTAACAGTCAACAAACACCAGAAGCAACCCCAAGCAACAAAAACAACAGCAAGAAACAAACACCAACAAACAACAACAACAACACCACAACAAACAACAATTACACTAGCAACTACCAGAAGCAAAACAACAACCACACCGACAACAACAACAGCAACACACACCAAGCCAACACCAGCGACAACAACAAAAGCCAAAAACTTGACACCAACAACAACAAACAACAACAACGACACCAAAACCAACAACGAACCACAACAAATAGTGACAAAAAACTACTACAACAACAACAAAAAAGCAAAGAGCAACAATAAACACCACAGCAAAACAAAAAACCACGCAAACAAAAACACCCCAACAACAGCACAACCAACACCCGCCACACCAGCAACAACAACAACACCGACACAGGCAACAACACAACATCAACTGGGCAACAACACCGGACACAACAGCAACAACAACAAAAGCAATAGCAACCAGCAACAATAACACCCGAGAACAAAAAACACAAAACCGCAACAAGACAGTGGCAACAGCAACCACACCAGAAAACCAACAACAACAGCAACAACAATTTAAAAAAGGCCAAACAACAACAATATAAACACGACAACAAAAACACCAACAACAAGCAAGCAACAGCAACAAAAACAACAAAGCAATAGAAAACGCAACAACAACAACAAAAAGCAAACAACAGGCAACTAGAAACGCAACAAACAACCACAAAAACAACAACTAGCAATAGCAACAGCAACAACAACAACCCCAACATAACAACAATAACAACAACAACAAACAAAAACAACAACAAAGAAAACGACAACAACAACCAACCACAACAGCAACTACAAAAGCAAAAAACAAGCAACAGTAACAACCAAAGCAAAAGCAAAAGCAAACTACAAGAACAACAACACCAAACAACAGCAACAACACCAGCAACAAAAGCAAACAACAACAACACGCTAACACAACAACAACAAACACCGCCAACAACCACACCAACAACCGCAACCCCACCAGCAACACAAGCAACAACAACAACACCGACCACAACAACAAGCAACAACAACAAGCAACACCAGCAAACAACAACAATAACAAAACTGACACCAACAACAAACCACGACACAACAACAACAAACCAAAGCAACACTGACAACAAACTACGAAACAAACAACAACAAAAGCTAAGGCACCAGCAAACAACAACAGCAACAATAACACCGACAAGAAAAAACACAACAACAGCAACAGCACCGCAACCATCCAGCAGCAACAACAAAACACCGAAACAGCAAACCAACAAAATCAACAGCAACCGCAACAAACATGCAACACCAAGCAACAACAACAAAAGCCAATAGCAACACAAACAAACACCAGCAAAAACAACAACAGCAACAACAACCCAACCAACTACAATAACACTGCAACACCAGCAAACTACAAATTAAAAGCCAACAGCAAAAAAACAAAAACAAGCAAGCAACAATAAAACGGACAACAAAAACACCAACACCAGAAACACAAAACAACAAAAAACAACAACAGCAATAGCACAGAGCAACAAACAACAACAAAAACAACAACAGGAATAGAAACAGCAACAACAACAACCCAACAATCAAAAACACAACAACAACCACCCCCCACCACCGAAACAACACAACACATAAAACAACACGACACAACAACCACCAGACAACAAAGCAAAACTGAAATACAACAACTAGAAAACAACAACAAAAGCAAAGCGCAGCAACATTACAACAACCACGCAACAATACTCCACCGACCAACCAACAAACACCAATGACAGGCAACAACACCCCGAACAACAGCAACAACAACAACAACCGAAAACAACAACAACCCAACAACAACAACACCAGCAACAGCACACAACACCGTGCCAACAACTAGCAAAAATACAACAAAAAGAAGCAACACCACAAACAACAACAGCCAACAGCAACAGTAACAAATTAACCACCAGATACAATCAGCCAGCAGCAAACCATACAACAACACGACACCAACAACAATAACATTGAAACAATCACAACGCAACAGCAACAGAACTAGAAACAAGCAACAACATCAACAACAACAACAAGAACCCCGACAACAACTGCAACAACACCTGCAACACCAGCCACAACAACAAAAGCTACAGCAACAACACAACAACAACAAGCAACAGAGCAACAACAAACCACATTATTAACAAAAAACACCCGAACCAACAAACAACACAACCACAACGGAAAACTACCCAAGCAACAGCAACAAGTAACAACAACAGCACAACGCAAAAGCAAAAGCAAACAGCCAAACAACAACAACAACACACCAGCAACACAAGCAATCCAAAACACTACAGCAACAACAACACCAACAACTCCCGAAACACAACAACCAACAACAACACGAACAACACCTGAACCACCCGAAACAAACAACAGCAAAACACCCCTTCCTGCAACCACCAGCAACAAAAACAAATGCCAAAACTGACACCAACAACATTAACCAACAACACAACAACGCACCAACAACAACAACAACAACAAAAAACAACACCATCACATCAACTGACAACAAATACTACAACAACAACAACAAAACGCAAGCCGCAGCAACTAGCAAACAATCACACCACCAATCCAAAAACACCCACCCACATCAACTAATTCACCCGCTACTACACCACGCCAAAACAAAAACACGACAAACAGCACACAGACACACAGCAACAGCAACATTACAACTACAACACCCCAGCACACAACAAAGCGCAATAGCAACCTAGCAAACAATAACACCGAGAGAACAACAAACCTTTTCTCCCCCCCCTACCAAAACAGCAACAACACAACAACTAACCTTAGCAACAACTAACAAACACCAGCCAAAAAAACAACACACAGCAACATACAACACTCCATCACAAATTACAATAACCACCTGCAACTTTTACCAGCAACAACCATCAAAAGAACAGAACAAATGGATGGCATTTTGTTATAAACCCAAACGCCACTACACAAAGCCAAAACTTAGCACAAATTTGACTTAAAGCCACACACCACAAACATTCGACGTACTAAGGTGTGAATCATTGATTAGACATTTGATTAAAAGCAAGCACCCTCACATCCTAAAAACTCTCCCTCACGTGAGATAAGCTCAAAGCACCCAATCACCCTTAATCGAATTCTCACAAGAATCCTGCACAAAACGTATGTGTTTACTTACGTGATGAAACAATTAACCCAGCAAACCAATCCCCTGGTGTTTTCAATCAAATCTAATATTGAATGTATTGATTGTAATTTTACAAACCCTATTTCTAGCACTAAACATTCATCACAATATGTGTGTTATTATCCTAAACCACACTCTAACTTACCCTGATGTATGGTTATATTACCAACTAACCTTTATTAGTGCATTCATAAGATAATCTCCACAAAATACCTTGGATGTTACATGCTTGCCTGCCATACGTAATTACTGTTAATTTGTCAGTTTTGCCTATGCCCCTATAATTCCTAGATATTTTGAGAAACCAATCCCTCAGGATGCATATATTTCCAAACTAACTAACTTAAAGTTGACCAAGGTCAAACAACACGAAAAACGCCGTGGACAACGTTGCAAATATTGAAATCCTTCAAATCCCGCCATCTAACACTCTGCTTTTTGATGTCAGTTTCCTTGGTGCACTTTTTGATGGCATCACATTTTTTCAAGAACTTGTAAGGAAATATCTTTCTGCCAGCTTCCTCTTTATTTCAAGAAACCTTCACTTTATGTGTTCTCCCTCGCCTGTGATTTCCATCATTCTCACCCATGACTCCATGCACCTAATATAAGAAACACAACAAACCTCCATCTGTAAGTAAACTTATCACAATGTAAGTGGGAAGAAATTACCCTCCAGGAGCTACACACACTCCTTATAACTGACTACTTCTCTTGCTGATTTTTACTGAGGAGGAAACTTGTATATATGTTACATATGCACACGTGTACACAAAATTTCACCCTAGTCCAACCCTAACGAGTCTTGCTGTTCATAAGCCACAGCTTCTGACCATGGTTGCATTTTGTTTTGCACCTTCTAGTATTTAACCCTCGAAGTTTGCGCATCCTGATATTCAGCAAGTGTTAGAAATCACATATTCGGGTTTAATGCCAATGATTTCTCACATTAGCGGTTACTGGCAACAATATAGACATTTTTGTTCTCAATTTTAAACTACACAATAAACGGTCATATTGCCAACGGTTACCCAATAGTATATGACAGCATCCTCTTAGCCGACAAACCCCTTTTTTTTTTCTTCCATTATCAACAGTATCTATGATATCTCACCAAATTTAACACCATCCTCCTTTTACACCCCGCAACCTTCCTTTAATGCCGCTGTCTGTTTACTCTAACAGCCACTGCTGTTGCCTAAGCCAATGCCTAGCCTTGTATTTTTTGCTTGAGGAGGTATCTTTGTACCGGAATGCTGAGTTCTTTCCACAACACCGTAGATACTACATTGGTGGCAACTCTCCACGTACTCTATGACTCAATCCAAACACCGCTTGCCCCATGTAACCCAACTAACACCTCTGCTGAGACAAAATTTGTCCTTTGACTCTCCAAAGGGTGTGAATTTCTGAGATCTGTATACCCTACGTAACACAATACCCAAGGCTTGGCCCCTGTGTTTTGGTTGGACTTACCTCCGTTTTCTCCATATTTTCCTAATTGGCCATACATCCTCTCCCTCGATTCCCCCCATACTTCCTCCTCCTTCTTCAAGGGATTTCCCATTACCAATCTTCGGAGTTGTTGGACCCTCGCATGAGGACAATTCTTTTGAATGTGACCTTGTCTTTACAATTGAAACACAAAACAATGCGCTGATATCAAGACTTGGGGTTTTGAAGTTGAATCTTATCCTGATGAAGGGTGGTTTTTTTGTAACCTTATCAAAAGTTGGTTTTTGAGGAAAAAGCTCAGTCTGTCTTAGGGTCCATAAGTTTTGAGTAGTATGTCTTTGGATTACGCGCACTTGTTTCTTAAACCCTTGCTGCAACTCTACAAACTCATCAAAGGTCAATAAGGTGTATTCGACCTTTCCTTATTATGTTCATCTAGACCAGCACAAAACGAGGCCACTGTGTCTTCCTTTCTTTTCCAAATCACGACTCATGATCAATTTTTCAAAACTCCACAATGTATTCATCAACCGTCTAACTTGTGTTTTAATGTATGCATCTGATGAAATTGTTTTGATCGAAATCTTGGGGAAAACAAAACGTTTCCGCATCTCCCTTTTTAATATATCACATATTGAAGAGATTTTGACACTTTCTTTCCTCTTCTTTCTTTGTAAAAAACCCCTCAAGCCATTAAGACTTGCATAGGAAGTGAAGTTTAATTCAGCCACTTGTATAGGATATGATCATTCAAGTCTTTGTAACGAAAAAATCCTCTTCAACCGCTACGACTCCAATCTAGAAAAATTTTCAGGATCCAGACTCCTAACTCAGAATTTCGAGTTTAAGATTTCGATCATCATCCCCAGCTTTCCCATGTTGTGCTCTTGATCTTGGTCTCATCGTCACTAGAACTTCTGAGTATCCCTTTTTTGCGTTTACGTACACTCCTCACACCCCCCCCCCTTTCTTGTCACTTGCACTTCGATGATTTGAGGCCCTCCTACTTGTTTTAGATTTAGAGGAGTTTTCGTGGTAGAAGCCATGATGGTTAGCACTTCAGCATACAACGAGCCTTTACTCTCAATCTCTCCTTGCCTACGTAGCCTCCTTTGCTTGAGCCAAGCTTTCAACCTTTCGTGAATCCTCTGTGGATGTTCGTTCTCACCTCTTGAGCCAGATAATTGATATTGAACACTTGAGATTGAATGAATTCTCAACGAAAGCACCAAAAGTTGATTGTGAATTTGTTATAGACAAACGCCACTCACCAAAGGAAACTTAGACTCAAATTTGATAAGCAGCCACACCACAAATCTGAACTTCTAAGGCGAATAATTGTAGATTTGATTAAAGCAAAGCACCCTCAAATCCTAAGAAAACTATACTGCACGTGAGATAAAGCACAAGCACCACCTCACTCAATCCGAATTTCTCAAAGAAACTCCTTCCACCCAAGTTTTTGTTTTCTTCGTGAAACAATAAAAAATGGAAATATGTTTTTCAAATCCACTCTAATCCTGAATTTTATTGATTATTTTACATCCTATATAGCTAACATATCACATCAATATTTAAGCATCCAAACATATCCTAACTACTTTAGATATATGGTATAACAACTAGATTAGGATAACAAGAATATCACCACAAAACTGGATACAATATGCTGCACCATATATTTTGTGATCTGATTTAGTCTAAACTTAGATATTTAGATCAAATCTAGTAGACACATATTTAGAATAACCAAAATAAGTGGACCAAGTCTTAAACAACTTGAAAAACCGCGTGGCAAGTTGCCCCATATTTCAAAAAACTTTCAAAAATCCCGCCATTATGACGTGCTTGATTCTCGTTGATTTTTGTGGGACTTACATTTCAAGAACTTCAAGAAACTATTCAGATTCAATCTTTACTTTCAAGAAACCTCCATTTTGGGTTTCTTATGCTTGATTCCATTCAATTTGACTCATAAACTAATCCAAGCCTCCCCAGAAAATAACAAAACACCCATATGTAAAACCCATTATCAAATTGACGTGGGAAGAAAACCACCTAAGCTCAACATTTTAACACTACCTTACTTTATACTTGTTATTTTGAAAAACACACCGTGAGTAAGTTGCTACCATGTCACCTGCACACGTTACGTACACACCTCCACCACTCCCACAACACCAACACCAAAATTAACAACAACAACAACAGCAACAACACCAGGAACACAAGCAACAACAACAACACCGACAACAACAACA
>PYUH01000233.1:64873-78067 GCA_016808085.1 Suaeda aralocaspica | reverse complement strand
AACAACAACAACAATAACAACAACAACACTGACAACAACTACTACAACAGAAACAACAAAAGCAAGAGAACCAGCAACAACAACAGCAAAAGCAACAACAACAACAGCAGCAACAATAGCACCGACAACAAAAACACCAACAACAGCAACAACACCCGCAACACCAGGAACAACAACACGAACAACAGCAACAACACCAACAACAACAGCAACAGCAACAGCAACTATAACACCGACAACAAAAACACCAACAACAGCAACAACACCCGCAACACCAGCAACAACAACAATAGCAACCACAACAACACCGACAACAACAACACCAACAACAACAACAACACCAGTAACACCAGCAACAACAACAACACCAGCAACAACAACAAAAGCAACAACAACAACACCCACAACAATATCAACAGCAACAGTAACATTAAAACCAACTACAATAACAGCAGCAACCACGACCACAACAACAACACTGACAACAACAACAACAACACGAACAGCAACAACATCAACAACAACAACAACAACACCGACAACAACAACAACAACCACAACAGCAACTACAAAAGCAACAACCACAACAACAACAAAAGCAAAAGCAACAACAACAACAACAACACCGACAACAACAACACCAACAACAGCAACAACAACAACAACAACAGCAACAACACCAGCAAAAACAACAACAGCAACAACAACTCCACCAACTACAATGACAACAGCAGCAACAACAACAACACCGACAACAACAATAAAAGCAAGAGCAACAACAACAATAACAGCAACAATAATACCGACAACAAAAGCACCAACAACAGCAACAACACCCGCAACAACAACAAGAACAAGAACAAAAGCAAGAGGAACAGCAACAACAACAGCAACAATAACACCGACAACAAAAACAGCAACAACAGCAACAGCAACAACACCTGCAACACCAGCAACAACAACAGTAACATTAACACCAACTACAATAACCGCAGCAACCACAACAACAACACTGACAACAACAACAACACGAACAACACCAATAGCAAGAGCAACAACATCAACAACAACAACAACACCGACAACAACAACAACAATCACAACAACAGCTACAAAAGCAACAGCAATAGCAACAACAAAAGCAAAAGCAAAAGCAACAACAACAACAACAACAACAACATCAACAACAACAACACCGACAACAACAACACCAACAACAGCAGCAACAACAGCAACACAAGCAACAACAACAACACCGACAACCACAACAACAGCAAAACTGACAACAACAACTAGACCAACAACAACAAAAGCAAGAGCAACATTAACAACAACAGCAACAATACCACCGACAACAAAAACACCAGTAACAGCAACAACACCCGCAACACCAGCAACAACAACAACACCAGCAACAGCAACAACACCTGCAACACTAGCAACTACAACAAAAGCAACACCAACAACAGCAAAAACAACAGCAACAGTAACATTCACACCAACTACAATAACAGCAGCAACCAAAACACCAACAACAACAGCAACAGCAACAGTAACATTCACACCAACTACAATAACAGCAGCAACCAAAACAACAACACCGACAACAACAACAACATGAACAACAGCAATAGCAACAGCAACAACATCAACAACAGCAATAAGAACACCGACAATAACTGCAACAACACCAACTATAGCAACAACAGCTGCAACAACAACAAAAGCAACAGCAACAACACCAACAACAACAGCAACAGCAACAACAACAACATCAACAACAACAACAACAACACCGAAAACAACAACAACAACCACAACAGCAACTACAAAAGCAACAACAACAGTAACAACAAAAGCAAAAGTGATATGAATATCAGTGAGCAAAACTTCGAGGGTTTGATAGAAGGTGCAAAACAAGATGCAACCATGGGAGAGCTAGTGGCTTATGGAGACACAAGACTCTTAGGGTTGAGTAGGGTGAATTTTTACGTGTGCATGGTGACATGCACAAATCTCCTCACGTAAAAATCGAGCAAGCATAATTAGTAGTTTAGGAGTGTTGAGCTATATGGGTTTTCTTCCCACTTCATTTGATAGGGTTTTACCATATGGTGTTTTGTGATTTTCTTATTTAGTTTATGAGTCATGGTTGATGGAATCAAACATGGGAAACACAAAATTGAAGGTTTCTTGAAAGAAAGATTGAAGCTCAAAAGGTTTCTTGAAGTTCTTGAAAATGGAAGTCCATCAAAAATCAAAGGAAACTATAGCGGGTTATATGGCGGGATTTTTGAAAGATTTTGAAGGATTTGGGCAACGTTGTCAACGGTGTTTTCCGTGTTGTTTGACTTGGTCAACTTTAGTTAGTTAGTTGAAAATATTGTCCTTAGATTTGTTTCTCAAAATATCTAAGATTTAGGCTAGAAAATCAGATTACAAAGGTGGAGGGATCAAGTATGAGAAACCCCAAAAATGGAGGTTCTTGAAATAAAGATGTTGAATCTGTAAGAGTTTCTTGAAGAGTTTTTGAAATCGAAGTCCAACAAAAATCAACGAGAAATCAAGCAATGCATATGGCGGGATTTTGGAAGCTTGGAAGTTTTGGTGGCAACGTGTCAACGCGGGATGGGATTGTGTTGTTTGACTTTGTCAAACTAAGGGTGATATTCGGATATATGGTGGCTAGAGTTGATTTGACCAAAATATCTAGATTTAGACTAGGAAATCAGATTACAAAAATATGGAAAAGATGTACCGGTTGGTTGTTAGGAATTTTATTGTTATCCTAATCTTGTAGTTTGTTATGCCATAGATTAAGGTTAGTTAGGATAGTTAGGTTCTGAAATATTGTGTTGAGATGTACCTATAAATAGGATGTTAAAATTACATCAATAATTCAGATTTGAGAGATTATTAACACAAAGTGGTTCCGGCTTTTATTGTTCTCGAAGAGAAACAAAATTTTTGAGAGTTTCTTGTGAGAAATTAGATTGAGGTGAGTGGTGCTTTTGCTTTATCTCACGTGGAGGAAGTTCGAGGATTTGAGGGTGCTTTGCTTTAATCAAATTCTACTAAGTATTCGCCGTAGAAGGTCAGATTTGTGGTGCGTAGCTTTATCAAATTTGAAAGTCTAAGTTCCTTTGTGGTAGTGGCGTTTGTCTATAACAAAATTCACATAAGTTTGTTGTTTGTCGGTGTTGTGTTGTGTTGTGTTGTTGTCGGTTGTATGTTTGTTGTTGTTGTTGTTTGTTGTTGTTGGTGATGTTGGGGTTGGGTTGTGTTATGATGTTGTTTTTTTGTTGTGGTGTGATGTTGCATTGTTGTGTGTGGTTGTTTGTGGTTGTTGTTGCTGTGTTGAAGTTTTTGTTGTCGGTTGTTATTGTTGCTGTTGCTATTGTTTTATGTGTTGTGGTCTGTTGCAGGTAGTGATTGATAGTTGGTGGAAGTTTATTGTTGATGTTGTTGTTTGGAAGGTGTGTTTGATGTGCTGTTGGTGTGATGTTGTTGTTGATGTTGTGGTGTTTTGTTATAGGGTTATTGTTGCCTGTTGCATGCTTTGCTTGTGTGTGCTGGTGTTGCGGGTGTGATGCTGTTGGTGTTTTTGTTATAGGTGTTGTTATTGTTGATGTTGATATTTATTTTGTTGTTTGTTGCTGGTGTGAGGGTTGTTGATGTGTTGGTGTTTTTGTTCGTAGGTTTGTGTTATTGTTGCTGTTGTTGTTGTTGTTGCTGGTGTTGAGGGTGTTGTTCGAATGTTGTTGGTGGTTTTGTTGTGTGTTTGTTATTTTGCGTTGTTGTGTTGATGTTGATAGCTGCATTTTGTTGTGGTGTTGTTAGTTAGTTGTTGTAAGTTGTTTGGTTAGTTGGTGTTGGTGTAGTGTGGTTGTTGTATCCCTTTTTTTGTGGTGTTTCCCGCTTTTACCTTTTTCTCCTCTCCTTTTGTTTTTTCTCTTTTTTCTTCTTGGGGTAAGTTTGATAGATAGTTGTTGTTGTGATGCTTGAGTGATTGTGTGGTGATTTGTTTTTGATGGTGTTTGTATGTGTGTCGTTGAGGTGGGGATGGTGTTCGTGGTCTCTTTTTTCTTCTTCGTTTTGGACGTCTGGTGTGTGTGTTGTTGTTGAGGTTGTTGTGTTCTGTTGTGTTTGTGTGTTGTGTTGTTTGTTGTTGTTGTTTGTTGTGTTGTTTGTTGTTGTTGTTGTTGTGTTGTTGTTGTTGATTTTGCTTTTGCTTTTGCATTTGTATGGCTGTTGTGGTCTTATGTTGTGGTTTTCGGTTGTTGTATTGATTGATGTGTGTTGTGGCTGTTGCTATGGTTGTGGTGTTGTTGTTGTTGTGCTTGTGTTGTTGTTGCTGGTGTTGCAGGTTGTATGTTGATGTTGCTGTTGTTGTTGCAGGTGTCGGTGTCTTTGGTGTTGTTGTTGATGTGGTTGCTGTTGATGTTGGTGTTGCTGTTGCTGTTTTCGGGTGTTGTTGTTGTTGTCAGGTGTTGTTGTTTTGGTTGCCTGCTGTTATTTGCAGTTGGGGTTTATGTTACTGTTGCTGTGCTGCTGTTGTGTGTTGGTGTTGTTGCTGTTGCTTTTTGTTGTTAGTTGCTAGTATTGCAGTTGCTGTGCTGTGGTGTTGTGTTGTTGTTGTATTGTCCGGTGTTGTGTTGTTGCTGGTGGTTGTTGCGGGGTTATTTTGACAGATTAATTGGTATTTTTGTTGCGGTGGTGTGTTGTTGTTGGTGTTTATTGTTGCTTCTTGCTTTTGTTGTTGTTGTTCAGGTTGTGTCAGTTTTTCTGTTGTTGTTGTTGATGGTGTTGTTGATGCGTGTGTGTTTTGGTTGCTGCTGTATGTTAGTTGGTGTGAATTAATGTTGCTGTTGCTGTTGTTGTTGGTGTTGTTTGTGTTATTTTGGTGTAGTGCTAGTGTTGGAAGGTGGGTTGGTGATGTTGTGGGTGTTGAGGGGTGTGTTGCTGTTATTGGTGTTTTTGTTTGTGTAGGTGGTAGGTTGATGTTGTTGTTAATGTGATATTGCTTGTGTAGTTGTGTTATAGGTGTTGTTGTAAGTTTTGATGTTCGTTGATGTTGGTTGGTGTTGTTGTGTAGGTTGTGTTGTGTTGTGGTGTTGTTGTAGGTGTTGTTCGTTGCTGTTATTGTTGTTGTTGTTGATGTTGGGTTTTGTTGTTGATGTGCTATTGCTGTTGTTGTTTGGTGTCGTTGTCGATGTTTGTTGGGTTCGTTTTTGTTGTAGGTGTTATTGTTGTTTTATTGTTGTGCTGGTGGTGAAGGTGGTATTGTAGTGGTGGGTTGTTGTTGCTGGGGTTGGTTTGATGGTGTTGTTGCTGTGCTGGTGTTGATGGTGTTGTTGACTGTTGTTGGTGTTGTTGTTATCGTGTGTTTTTGTTGCGTTGCTATTGCTTTTGTAGTTTGGTGCTGGTGTGAGGTGTTGTTGCTGTTGCTGTGTTGTTGCTGTTGTCGGGTGTTGTTGTTGACTGGTGGTTGAGGGTGTTGTTGTTGGTGTTGGTTGTTTTAGTGTAGGTTGTTATTGTTGATGATGCTATTGATTTGCTGTGGTTGTTGTAGAAGTTGTGTCGGGTAGTGTGGTTGTTGTTTGTTATTGTTGTTGCTTTGTTGATGTGTTGATGGTGTGTTGCTGTTGTTGTTGTAGGATGTTGTTGTAGGTGATTGTGTGTGATGGGTGGTGTGGTGTGTGTTGACTGGTTGGGGTTGTTGATGTTGTTGTTGTTGCTTGTGTTGTGTTGTTTGTTGTTGTTGTGTTGTTGTTGTTTTGTTGTTGTTGTGCTTTTGATTTGGGATTTTGATTTGTTGATACTGTTGCTATTATTTGTTGTAGTTGAGTGTTATGTTGTGGTTGTGGTTGTTGTTGTGTTGTTGTTGATGTTGTTGTGGTTTGCTTGTTGATGTTTGGTTGGTGTGCTAAATGCTTTTGTTGTTGTTTGTTGATTGGTGTTGAAGGGTGTTGTTGCAGTTGTTTAGGTGTTATTGTTGTTGTTGTTGATGTGGGTGCTGTTGATGCTTGTTGTGTTTTGTCGTGTCGGTGTTGTTGTGGTCGGTGTTGTTGTTTTGGGTTGTGTGTATGTTAATTGGTATTAGTTATGTTACTGTTGCTTTGCTGTGTTTTTGGTGTGTTGTTGCTGTTGACTTTTTTTGTAATTGCTAGTGTGGCTGGTGTTGTTGTTATTTTGTTGTGTAAGTGTTGTTGTTGTTGATGGGGTTGGCGGTTGGTGTTGACGTTATTGGGTTTTTGTTTGTCGGTGTTATTTTGCTGTGTTGTTAATGTTGCTCTTGCTTTTGTTGTTGTTGTTCTAGTGGTTGTTGTCAGTTTTGCTGTTTGTTGTTTGTTGTGGTGTGGGTGTCGTTGGTGGTTGTGGAAGTTCTGCTGTTGTTGTGTTGTGGTGTTTTGCCCTGTCGTTGTTATCGGTTTGTTGTGTTTTGATGGTGTTGCTGGTGTTGTTGCTGTTGTGGTGTTGTTGTTTGAGGTTGGGATGTAGTTTGTTTGTTGTTGGTGTTGTTGTTGGTGTTGTTGTTGTTGCTTGTGTTGTGGTTGTTGTTGCGGCTTTTGCTTTAGCTTTTGCTTTTGTTGTTAATGTCGTTGATGTTGCTGTTGTAGTTGATGTTGTGGTTGTTGTTGTGTTTTCGTGTTGTTGTTGTGATGTTGTTGTTGTTGCTGTTGATGTTGTTGTTGGTGTTGGTCATGTTGCTTTTGCTTGTTGTTGAGGGTTGTGGTAGGTGTTGTTGCTGTTCGGTGTTGTTTGCGTTGGTGTCGGGTGTCTTGTTTGTGTTGTTGATGTTGTTGCTGTTGCTGTTGCGTTGGTTTGTTCCGTTGTTGTTGTTGTTGTTGTCGGTGTGTGCTGTGTGGTTTGTTGTTTTTGTTCTCTGTGTTATGTTGCTGTGCTATTGCTTTTGTTTGTTGTTTGCTGGTGTTGTAGGGGTGTTGTTGTGTTGTGTTGTTGTTGATGTTGCGGTGTTTGTTGTTTGTTGCTGTTGTTGGAGGTTTTTGTTTGGGTTGTTATTGTTTCCTGTTGTTTTTGCTCGGGCTCTTGCTGTTGTTGGTGTTGTATGTAGGAGTTGTGTCAGATGTTGTGTGTTGTGTTGTTGTTGTTGATGTAGTTGTTTTTGTGGTGGTCGTCGTTGTGTTGTTTGTTGTTTGTGTAAGTTTGGATATTTGTTGAGGTTGTAGTGGTGTTGACCACGCAGTGTGTTTGCTGTTGTTGTTGTACAGATGTTGTTGTTGTTGATTGTGAGAGTGGTTTGTTTTTTGATGTTGTGGTGTTGTTGTTGTAGGTGTTAGTTGTTCTTGTTGTGGATGTTTTTGTTGTTGTTGTTGATTGAAAGATATTGAGATGGCTGTTTTTGTTGTTTTTGATGGTTGATGTGGATATTGTTGGTATGTTTTTGTTGTAGGTGTTATTGTTGTGTTGATGTGGCTTTTATTGTTGTGGATGGTGTTGATGGTGGTGTATTGTAGTTGGTGTGGAGTTGTGCGGTGGTTGTTGTCGGTGTTGCGGTTGTTGGATTGTGTTGCTGGTGTCTTGCTGTGTTGGTGTGTTGTGTCGGTGGTGTTGTTGTTCTTGTTGTTGGTTGTTGTTTGTGGATGTTGTTGTTTGTTTCATTGTGTTGCTGGTGTTATGTTGTTGTTGCTTTGCTTTTTTTTTTGTTGGTACTCTTGCTGTTGCTTTGTAGTGCTATGTGTTGGGTGTTGTTGTTGTTAGCGGTGTGTTGTTGTTGATGTTGATGTTTGTTTGTTGGTGTTGTTGATGTGCCTTTGTTGTTGTGCTGGTGTTGAAGTGTTGTTGAAAGTTTTGTGTCGGTTGTTCTTGTTGCTGTTGTTGATGATGTGCTGTTGGTGTCGTTCGTGTTGTTGTCGTTATTGTCAATGGTGTTGTTTTGTTGCTGTTGGTGTTAATGTTACTGTTGCTGTTGGTGTTGTGGTGTGGTTTGATGTTGCTTTTGGTTGTAGTTGATAGGGTTGCAGGTGTTGTTGCAGGTGCTGGTGTTGTGTTGTTGGTTGTTGTTGTCGGGGCGTCGTTTTGTTGTTGCTGGTTGTTTGAGGGGTGTGTTGCGTTATGGTTGTTTTGTGTCGGTTGGTATTGTTGTTGTTGTAATGTTGCTCTTGCCTTTTGGTGGTTGTGTCCTATTTGTGTTGTCGGTTTTGCTGTGTTGTTGTTGATGTGTGTTGTGTTGTCGGGTAGTGTTGTTTGGTTTGTTGTTGTTGGGTGTTCGTGTTGTGTTGTTCTTCGTTTTGTTGTTGTTGTTGTTGTGGTTGTTTGTGTTGTTGTTGAGTGGGGTTGGGATGTTGCTGTGCTTATTACTGGTTGTTATTCTTGTTGTAGTGTTGCTGTTGCGATTGATGTGTTGTTTTGGTGTTGTTGTGCTGTGTTGGTGTTTTGTTGTCGCTGTTATTGTGCTGGTGCTGTTGCTTTTATTGGGATGCTGGTGTTGTTGGTGTTTGTTTTGTAGTTGGTGGGAGTTGTTGTTGTGTGTTGTTTGGATGGGTTGTTGATGTGGCGGCGTGTTGCTTAGTGTTGTTTACTGTGTTGTGTTTTGTGTCGGTGTTTAGTGTTGTTATTGCTGGTGCTGTTATGGTGTGCTCGGGTTGGTTGCAGGGTTGTTATTGTAGTTTGGTAGAGTTGATTGCTGTGTTGTTGCGGGTGTTGTTGTTGCTTGTGTTGCTGGTATGTTGTTGCTTGGTGGTTGGTGTGTTGTTGTTGTCTTGTTGTGGTGTATTGTTGCTTGTGTTGTGTTGCTGGTGTGATGGATGTTATTGTTGTTGTGGTGTTTTTGTCGTCGGTTGTTGGTTGTATTGTTGATGTTGTGGTTAATGGTGCTATTGCTTTGTTGTTGTGTCCTAGTTGTTGTTGTCAGTTTTGCTGTTGTTTTGTTGCTGGTGTGTTGTTGTCGGGGTTATTGTTGTGTTGTTGTTGGGGTGGATTGCTGTGTGTTAGTGTTCGGTGTTGTGGTGTGGTGTTGTTGTGTTGAGGTTGGGGTTGTGGATGTGCGGTTCGTATTACTGTTGTTGTTGTGGTGTTGTTGTGGATTGTGGCTACTTGGCATGTGTTGTTTGTGTTGTTGTGTATGGTGTTTGTGGTTGTTCTTGTTGTCGCGCTGTTTATTGGTTGCTATTGCTGTTGCTTTATTGTTGTTGCTTTTATGGTGTTGTAGGGTTATGTAGGTGTTATGTAGTGGTGGAGTTGTTGTGCTGTTGTTGTTTTGATCGGTGTGTTGTGTGCTGGGGTGTTGTGTGTGTGCTGTTGTTGGTGTTGTTTGTTCTCGGTTTGGTATGTTGCGGCCGCTATTGCTTTTGTTGTTGTTGCTGGTGTGTAGTGTTGTTGTGTTTGTCGGGTGTTGTGTTGCTGGTTGTTTGCGGGGTGATGTCTGTTGTTGGTGTTTTGTGTGTCGGTGTATTGTTGCTGTGTTGTTGCTGGTGCTCTTGCTTTGTTGTTGTTGTGTAGTAGTTGTTGTCAGTGTGTTGTTGTTGTTGTTGTGGTGTGGTGTGTTGTTGTTGTTGTTGTGGTGTGTCAGTTTTGTTGTTGTTGTGGGTGATGGTGTTGTTCTGTTGTGTCGTCAGGTGTTGGTGTTCTGTTGCTTGTGTTGTGGTGGTGTTGCTGTTGTTGTTGGTCGGTTTGTTGTTATGTTGTGGTTGTTTGCCTGGGTTGCTGGTGTTGTTGCTGTGTTGCTGTGTTCTTGTATTACTTTTGCCTTGTTGTTACTGTTGTGTTGCTTTAGTAGTGCTGTTGTGGAGGTGTGTTGTGTTAGGTGTTGTTGGTGTTGATGTTGTTGTTGTTGCTGTTGCTATTGTTGTTGGTTTGATGTTGTTGATTTCTGTTGTTGTTGCTGTTGCTGGTGTGTTGTTGCGTGTTGTCGGTGTTATTGTTGTTGTTGTTGATGTTGTTGATGTTGCTATTGTGTTTGGTGTTGTTCGTGTTGTTGTTGTTGTTGTCGGTGTGTTGTTTTGGTTGCTGCTGTTATTGTAGTTGGTTGTTAATGTTACTGTTGCGGTTGCTGTTGTTGTGGTGTTGTTGCGATGCTTTTGTTTAGTTGCTGTGTTGCAGGGGGTGTTGTTGCTGTTGCTGGGTTGTTGTTGTTGTTGTAGGTGTTGTTGTTTAGTTGATGGTGTTGAGGGTGTTGTGTGCTGTTATTGGGGTTTTTTGTTGTCGGTGGTAGTGGTGATGTGGTGTTGTTGTTAATGTTGCTCTTGCTTTGTTGTTGTTGTTCTAGTTGTTGTTGTCAGTTTTGTTGTTGTTGTTGATGGTGTTGTGCTGGTGTTGTTGTTGTCGGGTTGTTGTTTGTTGTTGTGGTTGTTATTGTCGGTGTTGTTGTTGTTGTTGTGTGTTGTTGTTGATGTGTGGGGTTGTTGTTGTTGCTGTTGTATTATGTTGTGTTTTGTTGTTGTGTTGTGTTGTTGGTGTTTTGTTGTCAGTGTTATGTTGGCCTGTTGATTATGAATATCAAGTGACAAAACTTCGAGGGTTTGATAGAAGGTGCAAAAAAGATGCCAACCATGGAGAGCTAGTGGCTTATGGAGACACAAGACTCTTGGGTGTGTAGGGTGAATTTTGTACGGTGCATGGTACATGACAATCTCCTCACGTAAAAATCGAACAGCAAAGCATAATTGTAGTTTAGGAGTGTTGAGCTATATGGGTTTCTTTCACATTCATTTGATAGGGTTTTACCATATGGTGTTTTGTGATTTGATTATTGAGTTTAGAGTGTCATGGTTGATGGAATCAGACATGGGGAACACAAAATTGAAGGTTTCTTGAAAAATGTGAAGCTCAAAGGTTTCTTGAAGTTCTTGAAAATGGAGTCCATCAAAATCAAAGGAAACTATAGGGGTTATATGGCGGGATTTTTGAGGATTTTGAGATTTGGAGACAACGTTTGTCAACGGGTTTTCCGTGTTGTTTGACTTGGTCAACTTAGTTAGTTAGTTGGAAATATTGTCCTTAGATTTGTTTCTCAAAAATTCTAAGATTTAGGCTGAAAAAGATTAAATTATATGGCGCAATTGTATCCGGTTTTGTGAGATTATCTGTTATCCTAATCTTAGTTTGTTATACATGAAATTTAGGGTAGTTAGGATTTGTTAGGATCTATTCACATATTGTGTGATATGTTTAGCTATAAATAGTGTAAAATACATCATAAAATTCAGATTAGATTGATTGAAAAACACTAGTGTTTCCGGTTTATTGTTTCACGTAAGTTAAACATAATTGTGTGAGACTTTCTTGTGTAGAGGAATTCGATTTAGTGAGTGGTGCTTTGAGCTTTATCTCCACTGAGATAGTTTGGATTTAGGGTGCTTTGCTTAATCAAACTCTATCAATATTCGCCTTAGGACTTGACGTTTGTGGGGTGCTTTATAATTTGTGTCTAAGTTATATTGTGTGAGTGGCGTTTGTTTATAACAAAATTTACATCAACTTTTGGTGCTTTCGTGAGAGATTCGTTCAATTCAAGTGTTCTCATCAATTCTCATGGCTCAAGAGGGGTGTAGATGTAAAAATTCACGGATTTGAAGGGGTTGAGTTTAGCTCAAGCAAAGAATACGTATGCAAGGGAGATTGACGAGTTGAAAGGTCGTTTTTAGATGAAGTCTTAACATCATGGTTCCACACAAAAAACTCCTACTAAACTAAACCAAGGGGTGCTCATATCAAGTTCAAGTGAGCAAGAAAGTGTGAGGAGTGTGCGTAAACCAAAAAAGGGATACTCATAAAGTTCTAGTGACGATGAGGAACCAGTATAAGGCACAAACGTAAGGAAGATGAGGGATGATGATCGAATCTTAAAATCGAAATTCCTGAGTTTAAGGAGGTTTGGATCCTGAAAAATTTTAGATTGGATTCGTAGAGGTTGAACTTCTGTAGGGATTTTCATGACAATAATATGATGATCATACAGTCCTGATAAAATAGCGGTTAAAAACCACTTCCTATGCAAGCTATGGGCTTGAAGTGGTTACAAAAAAAAGAAAGGGAAGGTAGGGTCAAAAATCTCTTCGTGGCTATAAATGATAAAGAGGGGGAGATAGAGGAAACAGTGTTTATGGACTCAAATTTCGAACCAAAACAACTTCTTAAGATGCATACATGAAGAAAGATAGAAAATCGTTGCATAATAATTGTAAGAGTTTCGAACAAATTGATCATGGTTTGTGATTTAGAAGAGAAGGAAGGACCACAAGAAGTGGCTCGTGTTGGGGTGTCGAGATGACAACATAAGGAGAAGGTACGAATTACAAAAAACCTATTGGACTTTTGATGTAAGTTGTAGAGTGATGCAGGAGACGCATATAATGAGCAAAACTTCGAGGGTTTGGGTTTGATTGCAGGTGGGAAAACAAGATGCAACCATGGGGGAGTTAGGGCCGATGGAGACAAAGACTCCTAGGTTTGGGCGGAGGGTGGATTTCTACGTGTGATGGTGACAGTACAAGCTTACTAACGTAGTTTTCAAGCAAGTATAAAGTTAGAGTTGAAATGTTGAGCTATATGGGTTTTCTTCCCACGCATTTGATAGGGTTTTACATATGGATGTTTTGTTATTTTCTGAGTAGTTTATGAGTCAAGAATTGATGGAATCAAGCATAAGAAAACCAAAAAATGGAGGTTTATTGAAATAAAGATTGAATCTTGAGAGTTTCTGAAGTTCTGAAATCGGAAGTCAACAAAAATCAAACGAGAATCAAAGCAGTCATTTATCGGGGGATAGTTTTGAACGATTTTTGAAAGATTGGGCAACGTTGCTCCCCCAACGCGGGTTTTTTCAAGTTGGTTGACGGCGTCAATTTAGTTGGTTATTCGGAAATAGGGTGTCTAGATTTGATTCTCAAAAATCTAAGATTTAGACTAGAAAGCAGATCACAAAATATATGGTGCACATATTGTATCCGTTTTGTGGATGGTGATATTATGTATCTAATCTTAGTTGTTATACATCTCGCAAAGGTAGTTAGGATATGTTTAGATTCTGAAATATTATGTGATATGTTTAGCTATCAATAGGATGTACAAGACATCAATAAAATTAGATTAGAGTGATTTTGGAAAACTAAAGTTTCCAGTTTTTATTTTCCAGCAAGAGGAAGAAAAGACAAACAAAAAAAGTGAGAGTTTTGGAGAAATTCGATTGAGTGAGTGGTGCTGTGTGATTAATCTCACGTGAGGATAGTCTTA
>PYUH01000233.1:29472-64848 GCA_016808085.1 Suaeda aralocaspica | reverse complement strand
TTTATATGGGCGGCAAAATTGTAACCGGTTTTGTAGAGATTATCTTGTTATCCTAACTGCTTGTTTGTTTACATGAATCTAGGGTAGTTAGGATTTGGTTAGGATCTTCACATATTGTGTGATATGTTTAGCTATAAATAGGATGTAAAGTACATCATAAAATTCAGATTAGATTGATTGAAAACACTGTGTTTTCCGGTTTATTTGTTTCACGTAAGTACAAAATTTTGTGAGACTTTCTTGTGAGGAATTCGATTGAGTGGGGTGCTTTGGCTTTATCTCACATGAGGATAGTTTTAGGATTTGAAGGGTGCTTTGTTAATAAAATTCTTCATTATTCGCCTTAGGACTTCAAATTTGTGGTGCGTAGCTTTATTAAATTTGTGCTCTAAGTTATAGTCTGTGTGAGTGGCGTTTGTTTATAACAAAATTCACATCAACTTTTGTTGCTTTCGTGAGAGATTCGTTCAATCTCAAGGTTCATCATCATTCTCATGGCTCAAGAGGGTGGAGATGAAAACCCCAAGGATTACGAAGGGTTTGAGTTTAGCTCAAGCAAAGAAATAGTATGAAGGGAGATTGACGAGTTAAAGGCTCGTTTGGATGAAGTCTTAACCATCATGGCTTCCACCAAAAAACTCCTACTAAATCTAAACACAGGGAATGCTCATCTCACAGTTCAGTGAGCAAGAAAGTGTGAGGAGTGTGCGTAAACCAAAAAGGGATACTCATCAAGTTCTAGTGACGATGAGGAACCTAGGTTAAGGCACAAACGTAAGGGAAAGATGAGGATGATGATCGAAATCTTAAACTCGAAATTCCTGAGTTTAAGGAGGTATGGATCCTGAAAAAATTTTGATTGGATTCGTAGAGTTGAAAGGATTTTTCATTACAAAGAATATGATGATCATCAGTCCTAAAATTAGCGGAGTTAAAACTCACTTCCTATGCAAGTCTATGGCTTGAGGGGTTACAAAAAAAAGAAGGAAGGAAGGTAGGTCTAAAATATCTTCATGGTCTAATAACAGAGGAGATGAGGAAATGTTTTGTCCCTCAAGATTTCGAACAAAACAACTTATTAAGATGCATACATTGAAGCAAGATAGAAATCTGTTGATTGAATACATTGTGGAGTTTCGAAAAAATTGATCATGGTTTGTGATTTAAGAAGAGAAGGGGACCACAAAGTGGCTCGTTTTGTGACTGGTCTAGATGACACATAAGGGAGAAGGTCGAATTAAAACCTATTGGACCTTTGATGAAGTTTGTAGAGTGGCAACAAGGGTTGAGAAGCAGTTGCACGTAACCAAAACATACTTCAGACTTACGATCCTAGGAAAAACGTGATACCTTTCCTCAAAAATTAAACTTTGATAAGGTACTAAACCCACCCTTCATCAAGGATAAGAGCTCAACTTCAAAGCCTCAAGTAGTGATCACGCATTATTGTTTAAGTGGAAAGGGCAAGGTCACATTCAAAGAGATTGTCCTCATGCTGGGTCCAACACACTCGAATTGGGTAGATGAAGAAAACCTTGAAGAAGAGGAGGAGATGTATGAGGATGAGGGGAGGAGGACTATGCCAAATATGAAAATATTGGAGGAAGAAACGGAGGAAGTTCAACCAGAAACATAAGGCCAATCCTTGGTTTTGTAGGGTGTTGCAATCCCAAGGTGCACAACCGTTGGAGAGTCAACGAGACAAAATTTTTCTCACAAGGGTAATGTTCAAGGCAAGCTTTGTGATGTGATTATAGATAACTGGGAGTTTGCACAAATGTGAGTCTTACATTGTGGTGGAAAAGCTCGCATTCCTACAAGGAAAATACCATCCCAACCATACAAGCTACATTGGCTTAGTACACAAGCGATGTTAAGGTAAACAACAAGCTTTGTTATAGTTAAAATTGGTAAATTTGAGGATCAGTACTTTGTGATGTTTGTCCTGTGATGGCTTGTCATATATTATTGGGTAGACCTTGGCAATATGACCGTGTGGAAGTTTAATGGGCGAACAAATGTCTATATTGTGCGCAAGAATCCTAATGAGAAATCGTTTGCATTGAAACCATTGATGATTTCTAAAGGTGTTTGTTAGTTGGTGAAGGGAGTTAGAAAGGAGATGAAACAAGTTCTATGTCTATATGTTGTTAGCAAGGAGGTACAAGATGAAAACCCCAAGATTCCTAGGTTTACATCCCATGTTGAATGAATTGGATATATTTTAAATGAGTTGCCACAGGAGTACCACCAATACGTGGGATTGAGCATCAAATTGATCTTATTCCTGGGTCTCAAATTCCCAACAAACCTGCTTACAGATGTAATCCAGAGGAAACAAAGGAGATACAAGGCAGATTGAGGAGTTAATGGAGAGGGGGTACTGAGAGAGGTATAGTCCATGTTGCTGTGCCTACATTGATAGTACCTAAGAAAGATGGGACTTGGAGAATGTGCATTGATTCAGGGCAGTTAACATATAACCGTCAAGTATAAGTTTTCCTATACCTAGATGGACGACTTATTAGATGAATTCCATGGTTCCCAATTGTTTTCAAAAATTGATTTAAGAAGTGGCTATCATCGATTCGAATGAAGGAAGGTGATGAGTGGAAAACAGGTTTTAAACAAAAGCTAGGCTTATGAATGGTTAGTCATGCCTTTTGGTTTAACTAATGCACCTTAGACGTTTATGAGGTTGATGAACGAGGTTTTAAAGCCATACATTGGTAATTTGTGGTGGCGTATTTAGATGATATCTTGGTGTATAGTAAGATATGTTATGAAATCTCAGTCAGTTGAGGAGTGTGTTGAGACATTACGGAACAAAAGCTCTATGCTAAGCTCGAAAGTGTATTCTTATGGTACCAGTGTAACGTTCTTGGGCATATGTATCACAAGACTGGGTTTCTGTGATCCACAAGTAGAAGCTATAATCAGGCCAACACCTACAAAGTGTGACAGAGGTACGTGCTTTCCATGGTTAGCTCGTTTTATAGTGAATGTTGTGAAGAATTTTTCATCTGTTGTTGTCCTATGACCGGAATGCCTAAGAAGGATCAAGCCAAAGTTGAGTGGACTAAGGCGGCACAGAAGCTTTTGACTTGATTAAGAAGTTACTTTGTACACACCCTGACTAGCTTACCAGATTTTCTAAACCATTTTGAAGTGGAGACAGATGCAAGTGGGTAGAGTTGTGCGGATTCTAGTACAAGGAAAGAGCCATCGCTTACTTTATGAGAAATGAATGGTGCTAAATTGAACTATTCTACGTATGACAAAGAATTATGCAATTATCCGAGCTTTGGATCATTGGAGTCATTATTAGGCTGAACAACTTCGTACCTACATTTGATCTGAAGCTTGAAGCACATTAATGGTCAACAAAAGTTGAATCAGACATGCTAAATGGGTTGATTTTTGCAATCTTTTCACTTCCTCGTCAAAGTACAAAAGGGGAAGTCTAATATTGTTGCTGATGCTTTGTCAAGGAGGTATACTTGTTGGTGTTTTGAACTTCAATTTACTTGGTTTAGAGTTGATAATTCAGTTTACGAACAAGATGTGACTTGGACCTATATTGGCGCAACTTTCAAAGGGTTGTCTATGAGTTCCAGTGGCTACATGGATGGGTTTTTGTTCAAGGCAATCTATTGTGCATACCTAGTGTTCTTTACGTGAATTATTAGTAGGATGGCGCATGAGGAGGCATTGCTGGACATTTGGAATTACAAAGACAATAGCCCTGTTGCAAGAGCATTTCTATTGGCCAAAGATGATTGTTGATGTTGAAGCCATAATTGTCAATGTGCTAACTTGTCCAAAGGCAAAGGCGCGCCTTCCATCAGGCTACTACTCCATTGCCAGTGCCAGAGGACTGGGGAGGATGTTCTATGAGTTGTGTAGGGTACCAAGACTAGCAAGAGGCAAGGAGGATCACTTATGGTAGTGGTTGTAGGTTTTCAAGATGGCTCATTTCACACTATGTCACAAGACCGACGATGCTATGAATGTAGCTGACTTGTATTTTCGAGACATATAAGGTTACATGGGGTTCCGAAACCATTGTAAGTGACAGAGACACACAAGTTCATGGACTACTTTTGGAAGTCACTTGAGATTGATAGGTACGAAACTTTTGTTTAGCACATCTTAGCATCCTCAAAAAGATGGCCAAACAGAGGTAACCATCGAACTAGGGGGTCTTTGCGTGGTTTGGTTAGTAAAACACAAAAGATTGGGATATGAAGCTTGCTCATGCTGAGTTTGCTACAAAGTCACCTGTTATGCTACTAAACACTCACCTTTCGAAATTGTCTATGGAATCACCCTAAATTACCAATTGACTTTGTAAGTATTCCTAAAGGGGAGTGGTACAAGGATTGCCAGACAAAGGTATTAATGCAAAACTCTCACGCAGAAAGTAAGGGCTAGGATCGAAAAAGGTAATGTATTTACAAGGCAAGAGCAAACAACACAAGTCCAACATGTTTACAAGGAAGGGGATTTGGTTTGGTTACATTTGGAAAAGAAAGGTTTCCAATCAAGGAAGAATAAGCTTATGCCTCGTTGTGATGGACCGTTCAAAATCATAGTAAGGTGGGGACAATGCATACAAATTAGACGTTGCCAGGAGACTATGGAGTGCATTCACTTTCAACATTGGTGACTTAGCTCCTTATGTTCCTGATGACCAACTTCGATGTTTGAGGACAAACTCTTCTGAAGAAGAGGAGATGATATGAATATTAGTGAGCAAAATCCTCGAGGGTGTTGATAGAAGGTGCAAAACAAGATGCCAACAGGGAGAAGAGTGGCTTTGGAGACAAAGACTCTTAGGTTGACTAGGGTGAATTTTTACGTGTGCATGGTGTGACATGCACAATATCCTCAGTTAAAATCAAGCAAGCATAATTAGTAGTTTAGGAGTGTGACTATATGGGTTTTCTTCCTACTTCATTTGATAGGGTTGTTACCAATGTGTTTTGTGATTTTCTATTTGTTTATGAGTCATGGTTGATGGAATCAAACATGGAAACACCAAGAGTTGAAGGTTTCTTGAAAGCACAGAGGGACCGCGCACAAGGTTCTTGACAGTTCTTGAAACATTGGAGTCCCTCAAAATCGCAACGGAAACTATGCCGGTTATTAGTGGCGGATTTTTGGAAAGATTTGTGGGGGAAGGGATTTGGCAACGCTGTCAACGGTGTTTCCGTGTGTTGACGACTGGTCAACTTTAGGTTAGTTAGTTGAAAAATATTTGTCCTTAGATTTGTTTCTCAAAATATCTAAGATTTAGGCTCCGAAAATCAGATTACAATATATGGCGAAAAAGTTGTATCCGGTTTGTTAAAAGAGATTGATACTTGTATCCAATCTTAGTTTGTTATACCATGAATCTCATGGTAGTTAGGATTTGTTTAGGAATATTCACCATATTGTGGATATGTTAGCTCTCAATAGATGTAAAGTACATCATAAAATTCAATTAGATTGTCTGACAAACACATTGTTTCCGTTTATTGTTGTCACGAGTAAACAAAATTTTTGCGAATTTTCTTGTGAGGAATTCGATTGAGTGAGTGGTGCTTTGAGCTTTATCTCAGCGAGAATAGTTTTTAGGATTGTGGTGCTTTGCTGCGTTAAATTCAAATCTTCAGCATTATTGTCGCCTTAGGTCACTTCAAATTTGTGGGGTGCCAGTAGCTTCTTATCAAATTGGCCGAGTTTATCTTATGTGAGTGCGCCCCGTTTGTTTCATAAACAAAAATTCACATCATACAAAGCATGACAACAACAAAACAACACAAACAAAACTCAACAAAGAACTAAATCAACACAACACCAGAAGCAACCACCAAGCAAAACACAGCCAAACAACACAACCCAACATAACAACACAACAACACCACACCACAAACACAACTACCACAGCAACTACACCAGAAGCAAAACAACAACAACACCGACACACACAACACAACACACACCAAGCAACACCAGCACAACAACACAGCCAAAGACACCTTGATCCCAACAACAACAAACACACAACGCACCAACCACAACGAAACCACAACTTAAATACTCAAAAAACTACTACATCACAACCACAAAAAAGCAACGAGCAACCAATAAACACCAACACAACAATAACAAAAAGCGCAACAAAAACACCAACAACAGTCAACCAACACCCGCCACACCATCAACACAACACACAACCGACAAGCAATCAACAACACATCAACGGACAACAACACCTCACACACCAGCAACAACAACAAAAGCAATAGCAACCACAACAATAACACCCGAGAAGCAAAAAACCACACGCAACAAGCACAATACGGCAACAGCAACCACACCAGAAAACCAACACAACAGCAACAACAATTAAAAAGGCAAACAACAACATATAACACCGACACAAAAACAACCCAACAAGCAAGCAACAGCAACAAAAAAACACAGCAATAGGCAAACCAACACAGCAACAACAAACAAGCAAACAACAGCAACTAAAACTAGCAACAAACAACAACAACAAAAACACAACTAGCAATAGCACAGCAACAACAACAACCCAACATACCAACAACTAACAACAACAACAAACAAAACAACACAATAAAACGACAACAACAACCAACCACACAGCACACTACAAAAGCAAAAACAAGCAACAAGTAACAACACAAAGCAAAGCAAAAGCACTACAAAACAACAACAACAACAACATCAACAACACCAGCAACAACAAGCACACAACAACACACTAACAACAAACAACACACCGACCAACACACACCAAAACCAACACACACACCACAACACAAGCAACAACAACAACACCGACCACAACACAGAGCACAACGAACAACATCACACCAGCACAACAACATAACAAAACTGACAACGCACAACAAACACACCAAAACAACAAACCAAAGCAACCACAACAAACTTAGAAACTACAACAACAACAAAATAAGTATCCAGCAAACAACAACAGCCTCAACATAACACCTACAAAAAAAACACCAAGCAACATCAACAACAACCGCAACATCAACACAGCAACCAACAACACCGAACATGCAAACGCAACAAACAACAGCAACGCAACAAACATCAACACCAGCAACAACAACAAAAGCCATATCAACACAAACAAACACCAGCAAAAACAACAACACAACAACAACCTCAACCAACTACAATAACCCTCAACCCCAGCAACTACAAATTAAAAGAACAAAAAAGCAAACACAGCACAACAATAAAACGGACAACAAAAACACCAACAACAGAAACACAAAACACAAAAACAACAACCTAGCCAGTAGCAACATAACAACGACAAAAAAACAACAGGAATAGCAACAGTCAACAACAACAACCCAACAATCAAACCAACACAACAACAACAACACCGACACAACAACACGAAACAACACCGACACACATAACCAACAACACCACACAACAACTCACAGACAACAAGCAAACATCACAACTGAAAACAACAACAAAAGCAAAGCGCAGTACAACATTAGCAACAACCATGCAACAATACCCACCGACACAAAAACACAAAAACAACCAATACAGCAACACACCCCACAACAGCAACAACAACACAACCGAAACAACAACAACCCAACAACAACAACACCACAACACAACACAACACCGAAAAATCTCAACAACTAGCAAAATACAACAAAAGCAACAGGCACCACACTAACAACAACAGCAACAGCACAGTAACAAATAACACCAGATACATAGCAGCAGCAAACCATACAACAACCACCGACACCAACAACAATAACATTGAACAATCACCAAACAACAGCAACAGAACAGAATAACAAGCAACAACATCACACAACACCACAACCAAGCTCAACAACACCGACAACACCATCAACAACACTAGTCTAATCACCAGCACAACAACAACACTAACAGCAACAACCACAACAGCTAACAACAACCTAAACACAACAACAACCCATATAACAAAAACTACCAAAACAAACAACAAAACAACGAAAATACCACAAGAACAGACAAAAAGCACAAGCAAAAGCAAAAGCAAACAGCCAACAACAACAAGCACACACCAGCAACACAGCATCACAATAACACACAGCAACAACAACACCAACAACTCCCGAAACCAAGACAACAACAAACAACAACGACACAACACCTGCAAACCACCCGAACAAACAACACAACAACACCTATCCTGCAACCACCAGCAACAAAACCACATGCAAAACTACACCAACACACTAACCAACAACCAACAACAACGACACCAACAACAACAACAACAACAACAACAACAACACCATCACACAACTTACAACAAACTACTACAACAACAACAACAAAAGCAGCACAACACAATACAACCTCCAACAAACACCAATCCAACACAACACCCACCCAATCAACCCAATTAACACCCCCCCACCTCAACACCATCGACCAACAACACAACACACAAACAGCACAGACACACAGCAGACACAACATACAACTACACACACCAAGCAACACAACAAAGAAGCAATACAACTAGACAATCACAATAACACAAAACCAACAAACCTATCCACAACCCACTACCAAACAGCAACAACACACAACAAACTAACCTAGCATACACAACAACCCACCAACTCACAATAACACCCCACCAGACAACATACAACACGCATACAACAACCAACTGCATTACAGACCTAAGCGAATGATGATTTTGTTATAAACCCAACGCCACTCACAAAGCCACTTTAGACACAATTTGATTAAAGCCACACACCACAACATTCGAGTACCTAAGTGTGAATAATTGATTAGATTTGATTAAAAGCAAGCAACCCTCAATCCTAAAACTTCCTCACGTGAGATAAGCTCAAAGCACCATCACTCACTTAATCGAATTCTCACAAGCATCCTGCACAAAAGTATTGTTTACCTTACTGTGAAACAATTACACCCAGAAACCAACCTGGTGTTTTCAATCAATCTAAATTGAAGTATTGTTTGTAATTTTACAACCCTATTTCTAGACTAAACATTCATCACACCCATAGTTGTTATATTCCTAAACCACACTCTAACTTACCCTGATGTATGGTTATATTACCAACTAACCTTTATTAGTGCATTCATAAGATAATCTCCACAAAATACCTTGGATGTTACATGCTTGCCTGCCATACGTAATTACTGTTAATTTGTCAGTTTTGCCTATGCCCCTATAATTCCTAGATATTTTGAGAAACCAATCCCTCAGGATGCATATATTTCCAAACTAACTAACTTAAAGTTGACCAAGGTCAAACAACACGAAAAACGCCGTGGACAACGTTGCAAATATTGAAATCCTTCAAATCCCGCCATCTAACACTCTGCTTTTTGATGTCAGTTTCCTTGGTGCACTTTTTGATGGCATCACATTTTTTCAAGAACTTGTAAGGAAATATCTTTCTGCCAGCTTCCTCTTTATTTCAAGAAACCTTCACTTTATGTGTTCTCCCTCGCCTGTGATTTCCATCATTCTCACCCATGACTCCATGCACCTAATATAAGAAACACAACAAACCTCCATCTGTAAGTAAACTTATCACAATGTAAGTGGGAAGAAATTACCCTCCAGGAGCTACACACACTCCTTATAACTGACTACTTCTCTTGCTGATTTTTACTGAGGAGGAAACTTGTATATATGTTACATATGCACACGTGTACACAAAATTTCACCCTAGTCCAACCCTAACGAGTCTTGCTGTTCATAAGCCACAGCTTCTGACCATGGTTGCATTTTGTTTTGCACCTTCTAGTATTTAACCCTCGAAGTTTGCGCATCCTGATATTCAGCAAGTGTTAGAAATCACATATTCGGGTTTAATGCCAATGATTTCTCACATTAGCGGTTACTGGCAACAATATAGACATTTTTGTTCTCAATTTTAAACTACACAATAAACGGTCATATTGCCAACGGTTACCCAATAGTATATGACAGCATCCTCTTAGCCGACAAACCCCTTTTTTTTTTCTTCCATTATCAACAGTATCTATGATATCTCACCAAATTTAACACCATCCTCCTTTTACACCCCGCAACCTTCCTTTAATGCCGCTGTCTGTTTACTCTAACAGCCACTGCTGTTGCCTAAGCCAATGCCTAGCCTTGTATTTTTTGCTTGAGGAGGTATCTTTGTACCGGAATGCTGAGTTCTTTCCACAACACCGTAGATACTACATTGGTGGCAACTCTCCACGTACTCTATGACTCAATCCAAACACCGCTTGCCCCATGTAACCCAACTAACACCTCTGCTGAGACAAAATTTGTCCTTTGACTCTCCAAAGGGTGTGAATTTCTGAGATCTGTATACCCTACGTAACACAATACCCAAGGCTTGGCCCCTGTGTTTTGGTTGGACTTACCTCCGTTTTCTCCATATTTTCCTAATTGGCCATACATCCTCTCCCTCGATTCCCCCCATACTTCCTCCTCCTTCTTCAAGGGATTTCCCATTACCAATCTTCGGAGTTGTTGGACCCTCGCATGAGGACAATTCTTTTGAATGTGACCTTGTCTTTACAATTGAAACACAAAACAATGCGCTGATATCAAGACTTGGGGTTTTGAAGTTGAATCTTATCCTGATGAAGGGTGGTTTTTTTGTAACCTTATCAAAAGTTGGTTTTTGAGGAAAAAGCTCAGTCTGTCTTAGGGTCCATAAGTTTTGAGTAGTATGTCTTTGGATTACGCGCACTTGTTTCTTAAACCCTTGCTGCAACTCTACAAACTCATCAAAGGTCAATAAGGTGTATTCGACCTTTCCTTATTATGTTCATCTAGACCAGCACAAAACGAGGCCACTGTGTCTTCCTTTCTTTTCCAAATCACGACTCATGATCAATTTTTCAAAACTCCACAATGTATTCATCAACCGTCTAACTTGTGTTTTAATGTATGCATCTGATGAAATTGTTTTGATCGAAATCTTGGGGAAAACAAAACGTTTCCGCATCTCCCTTTTTAATATATCACATATTGAAGAGATTTTGACACTTTCTTTCCTCTTCTTTCTTTGTAAAAAACCCCTCAAGCCATTAAGACTTGCATAGGAAGTGAAGTTTAATTCAGCCACTTGTATAGGATATGATCATTCAAGTCTTTGTAACGAAAAAATCCTCTTCAACCGCTACGACTCCAATCTAGAAAAATTTTCAGGATCCAGACTCCTAACTCAGAATTTCGAGTTTAAGATTTCGATCATCATCCCCAGCTTTCCCATGTTGTGCTCTTGATCTTGGTCTCATCGTCACTAGAACTTCTGAGTATCCCTTTTTTGCGTTTACGTACACTCCTCACACCCCCCCCCCTTTCTTGTCACTTGCACTTCGATGATTTGAGGCCCTCCTACTTGTTTTAGATTTAGAGGAGTTTTCGTGGTAGAAGCCATGATGGTTAGCACTTCAGCATACAACGAGCCTTTACTCTCAATCTCTCCTTGCCTACGTAGCCTCCTTTGCTTGAGCCAAGCTTTCAACCTTTCGTGAATCCTCTGTGGATGTTCGTTCTCACCTCTTGAGCCAGATAATTGATATTGAACACTTGAGATTGAATGAATTCTCAACGAAAGCACCAAAAGTTGATTGTGAATTTGTTATAGACAAACGCCACTCACCAAAGGAAACTTAGACTCAAATTTGATAAGCAGCCACACCACAAATCTGAACTTCTAAGGCGAATAATTGTAGATTTGATTAAAGCAAAGCACCCTCAAATCCTAAGAAAACTATACTGCACGTGAGATAAAGCACAAGCACCACCTCACTCAATCCGAATTTCTCAAAGAAACTCCTTCCACCCAAGTTTTTGTTTTCTTCGTGAAACAATAAAAAATGGAAATATGTTTTTCAAATCCACTCTAATCCTGAATTTTATTGATTATTTTACATCCTATATAGCTAACATATCACATCAATATTTAAGCATCCAAACATATCCTAACTACTTTAGATATATGGTATAACAACTAGATTAGGATAACAAGAATATCACCACAAAACTGGATACAATATGCTGCACCATATATTTTGTGATCTGATTTAGTCTAAACTTAGATATTTAGATCAAATCTAGTAGACACATATTTAGAATAACCAAAATAAGTGGACCAAGTCTTAAACAACTTGAAAAACCGCGTGGCAAGTTGCCCCATATTTCAAAAAACTTTCAAAAATCCCGCCATTATGACGTGCTTGATTCTCGTTGATTTTTGTGGGACTTACATTTCAAGAACTTCAAGAAACTATTCAGATTCAATCTTTACTTTCAAGAAACCTCCATTTTGGGTTTCTTATGCTTGATTCCATTCAATTTGACTCATAAACTAATCCAAGCCTCCCCAGAAAATAACAAAACACCCATATGTAAAACCCATTATCAAATTGACGTGGGAAGAAAACCACCTAAGCTCAACATTTTAACACTACCTTACTTTATACTTGTTATTTTGAAAAACACACCGTGAGTAAGTTGCTACCATGTCACCTGCACACGTTACGTACACACCTCCACCACTCTTTTAGGATTTGAGGGTGCTTTGCTTTAATCAAATTCTATCAATTATTCGCCTTAGGACTTCAAATTTGTGGTGCGTAGCTTTATTAAATTTGTGCTCTAAGTTTATCTTGTGTGAGTGGCGTTTGTTTATAACAAAATTCACATCAACTTTTGTTGCTTTCGTTGAGAGATTCGTTCAATCTCAAGTGTTCATCATCAATTCTCATGGCTCAAGAGGGTGGAGATGAAAATCCACAAGGATTCACGAAGGGTTTGAGTTTGGCTCAAGCAAAAGAAATACGTATGCAAGGGGAGATTGACGAGTTAAAGGCTCGTTTGGATGAAGTCTTAACCATCATGGCTTCCACCAAAAAAACTCCTACTAAATCTAAACAAGGGGATTGCTCATCATCAAGTTCAAGTGAGCAAGAAAGTGTGAGGAGTGTGCGTAAACCAAAAAAGGGATACTCATCAAGTTCTAGTGACGATGAGGAACCAAGATCAAGGTACAAACATAAGGGAAAGATGAGGGATGATGATCGAAATCTTAAACTCGAAATTCCTGAATTTAATGGAGGTATGGATCCTGAAAAATTTCTAGATTGGATTCGTAGAGTTGAGAGGATTTTTCGTTACAAAGAATATGATGATCATAAGTCCTATAAATTAGCGGAGTTGAAACTCACTTCCTATGCAAGTCTATGGCTTGAGGGGTTACAAAAAAAAAGAAGGAAGGAAGGTAGGTCGAAAATCTCTTCATGGTCTAAATTAAAGAGGGAGATGAGGAAATGTTTTGTCCCTCAAGATTTCGAACAAAACAACTTCATTAAGATGCATACATTGAAGCAAGATAGAAAATCTGTTGATGAATACATTGTGGAGTTCGAAAAATTGATCATGGTTTGTGATTTAGAAGAGAAGGAGGACCACAAAGTGGCTCGTTTTGTGGCTGGTCTAGATGACAACATAAGGGAGAAGGTCGAATTACAACCTTATTGGACCTTTGATGAAGTTTGTAGAGTGGCAGCAAGGGTTGAGAAACAAGTTGCACGTAAGCCAAAGACATACTTCAAAACTTATGACCCTAAGGAAAAACGTGATACTTTTCCTCAAAAACCAAACTTTGATAAGGTTACTAAACCACCCTTCATCAAGGATAAGAGCTCAACTTCAAAGCCTCAAAGTAGTGATCCACGCATTATTTGTTTCAAGTGTAAAGGGCAAGGTCACATTCAAAGAGATTGTCCTCATGCTAGGGTCACAACAACTCGAAATTGGGTAGATGNCGAAATTGGGTAGATGAAGAAAACCTTGAAGAAGAGGAGGAGGTGTATGAGGATGAGGGAGAGGAGGACTATGCCAAATATGAAAATATGGAGGAAGAAACGGAGGAAGTTCAACCAGAAACATAAGGCCAATCCTTGGTTTTGCGTAGGGTGTTGCAATCCCAAGGTGCACAACCGTTGGAGAGTCAACGAGACAAAATTTTTCTCACAAGGTGTAATGTTCAAGGCAAGCTTTGTGATGTGATTATAGATACTGGAAGTTGCACAAATGTAGTCCTCTACCTTTTGTGAAAAGCATCGCATTCCTACAAAAGTACATCCTCACACCATATACACGCTACTTGCTTAGTACACAAGCGATGTCTAAGTAAACAAGCAAGCTTTGATATTAGTTAAAAAATTGGTAATTTGAGGATCCGTACTTTGTGATGTTTGTCCTTTGATGCTTGTCATATATTATTGGTAGACTTGGCAGTTATATGACCGTTTTGTGAAGTTTAAAATGGGCGAACGAATGTCTATATTGGTGGCGCAAGAATCCTATGATAAATCGTTTTTGACAAATTGAAACCATGATGATTTCTAAAGTGTTTTGTTAGTTAGGTGGAGGGAGTTAGAAAGGAGATGACAACAAGTTCTATGTTCCTTAGATGTTGTTAGCCAAGAGGTACAAGATGAAAACCCCAAGATTCCTAGGGTTTTACTGCCCATGTTGAATGAATTTCGATATATTTCTAAATGATGTTGCCACCATTATTACCACCAATACGTGGGATTGACATCACATTGATCTTATTCCTTCGTTCTCAATTCCCAACAAACCTGCCTGACAATGTAATCAGAGGGAAACACGGAGATACAAGGCATATTGGGAGTTAAATGGAGAGGGGGTACTGAGAGAGCGTATGATTCCATGTGCTGTGCCTACATTGATAGTACCTAAGAAAGATGGGACTTGGAGAATGTGCATTTGATTCAGGGCAGTTTCAACAATATTACCCGTCACGTAATAAGTTGTTCCTATACCTAGATTGGACGACTTATTAGATGAATTAACCACATGGTTCCCAATTGTTTTCAAAAATTGATTTAAGAAGTGCCGGCATCATCCGATTCGCATGAAGGAAGGTGATGATGGAAAAACAGGTGTTAAAACAAAAGCTATGGCTTCTGCATGAATTAGTCATTCGACTTTTGGTTTAACTAATGCACCTAGTACGCGTTATGAGGTTGATGACCTGCTTCTCTCGTCGGGGTTTGAAGCCATCCATGGGAATTTTTGTGTGGCGTAAGTAGATGAAAGCTTGGGGGGATAGTAAAGTATGTCTTCAACAACCAGCTCGTATGCTTTACCGGTTCAGCTCTCCACGCTTCACAAAAGGGGGGGGGGGGGGCGGGGACACCCCCGGGAGGCGGCAACGCGCAGGGAGGGGACGGGACAGAGGGGGGGGGGGGGACTCTGCATTGACCACGTTGACACCGTTTGGGCAGCGACCTACCAACCATTCACGCCCAGAGCACCAGCGGTTGGTATGCCACGGGGGGACGGACCAGCCGAAAAGAGTTTACATTGACAGGTGAGAAAACACACTCCCTATGTCTACCCAAGACCCGGGAAAGTGTTTCCACATCTTTCAGCGTATTTAGCGGCAAGCGACAAATCATCTCCGTGTTAGCCAACGACCGAAATAGGGGTGTTCTTCTAGCAGTCCTTGCCTCAAGTAAAGCTAATAAAATCTTTCACGGTGGCTGACCGCTGTCAGGGTGGAGAATATCTGACGAGCATGTAAGCAGGTCAGTCAGTGAATCCATGGTTAGCCGTTTTATATGGAATTTGTGAAGAATTTTCATCTGTTGTTGCTCCTATAACCGGAATGCCTTAGAGAGGATAACAAAGTTGAGTGACGAAGGCGGCACAAAACGTTTTGACTTGATTAAGAAGTTACTTTGTACACACCCAACTAGCTTACCAGATTTTTCAAACCATTTTGAAGTGGGAACAGATGCAAGTGGGGAAGTGTGCGGCTGTCTAGTACAAGGAAAGAGCCATCGCTACTTTGAGAAATTGAGTGCTAAATTGAACTATTCTACTTATGACAAAGATTTGTACACATTATCCGAGCTTTGGTCATTGGAGTCATATTAGGAGCCTACAACCTTCAGTCTCTACATTTTCTGACAGACTTGAAGCACTTAATGGTCAACAAAAGTTGAATCCAGACATGCTAAATGGGTTGATTTTTGCAATCTTCACTCTCGTCAAAGTACAAAAGGGGAAGCAGGGGGCTGATGCTTTGTCAAGGAGGTATACGGGCTGTGGTTGTGAACTCAATTAGGACTTGGTTTAGAGTGATAACAGTTACGAACAGATGTGACTTTGGACCATATTGGCGCAACTTCAAAGGGTTCTATGAGTCTCACTGGCTACAGGATGGGTGTTTCAAGGCAATCTATTGTGCATACCTAGTGTTCTTTACGTGAATTATTATGGAAGGGGCGCCTAGAGGAGGCATTGCTGGACATTGGAATTACAAAGACAATAGCCCAGTGGCAAGAGCATTTCTATGGGCCAAAGATGATTTTTGTTGAAGCTCTGAAAGCGATAATTGCAATTCGGTGCTCTGTGCAAAAGGCAAAGCGCGCCTTCCATCAGGCACTACCCATTGCCAGTGCCAGAGGACCTGGGAGGATGTTCTATGAGTCAGTGTAGGGTACCAAGATTGACGCAAGAGGCAAGGAGGATCACATTATGGTAGTCGGGGTTGATAGGTTTTCAAGATCGCTCTTTCACACTAGGTCACAAGAGACGCATGCTATGAATGTAGCTGACTTGTATTTCGAACAATAAGGTTACATGGGGTTCCGAAACCATTGTAAGTGACAGAGACAACAAAGTTCATGACTACTTTTGGAAGTCACTTTGGATTGATAGGTACGAAACTTTGTTTAGCACATCTTAGCATCCTCAAACAGATGGCCAAACGAGGTAACCATCGAACTAGGGGGTCTTTGCGTGGTTTGGTTAGTAAACACAAAAAGATTGGGATATGAAGCTTGCTCATGCTGAGTTTCTTACATAATCACCTAGTTATGCACTAAACACTCACCTTTCGAAATTGTCTATGGAATCACCCTAAATTACCAATTGACTTGTAAGTATTCCTAAAGGGGAGTTGGTACAATTCAGTCCAAGATCAACAATGGTAATTACATGCAAAACTCATCACGCAGAAAGTAAGGGCTAGGACACGAAAAGGTAATGATATTTACAAGGCAAGAGCAAACAACACAAGTCAAACATTTTACAAGGAAGGGGATTTGCGTTTGGTTACATTTGAGAAAAAAAGGTTTCCACATCAACGGAAGAATAAGCGTATGCCTCGTTGTGATGGACCGTTCAAAATCATAGTAAGGTGGGGACAATGCATCAAATTAGGTTGCCAGGAGACTATGGAGTGCATTCACTTTCACATTGGTGACTTAGCTCCTTATGTTCCTGATGACCAACTTCGATGTTTGAGGACAAACTCTTCTGAAGAAGAGGAATGATTGAATATTAGTAGCAAAACTTCGCGGAGGGTTTGATAGAAGGTGCAAAACAAGATGCAACCAGGGAGCAAGGTGGCTTATGGAGACAACAGACATCTTAGTGACTAGGGTGAATTTTTACGTGGGCAGGTGTGACATGCACACTCTCCTCACTGTAAAATCAAGAAAGCATAATTAGTAGTTGAGAGTGTTGACTATATGAGGTTTTCTTCGCTACTCATTTGATAGGGTTGTTACCATATGTGTTTTGTGATTTTCTATTTAGTTTATGAGTCATGGTTGATGGAATCAAACATGGAAACACAAGTTGAAGGGTTTCTTGAAAGAAAGAGCTGAAGCATCAAAGGTTTCTTGAAGTTCTTGAATGGAAGTCCCTCAAAAATCCAAACGGAACTATAGCGGGTTATTTGGCGGATTTTGAAAGATTTGTGGGGGAAGGATTTGGGCAACGTGTCAACGGTGTTTCCCGTGTGTTGACATTGGTCACTTTAGTTAGTTGTTGAAAAATATTGTCCTTAAAGGAATTTGTTTCTCAAAATATCTAAGATTTAGGGCTCCGAAAATCAGATACAATTTATATGGCGAAAAAGTGTAATCCGGTTTTGTATAAAGAGTTATTTGTTATCCTAATCTTAGTTGTTATACATGAATCTGCAGTGGTAGTTAGGATTTGTTTAGGAATATTCACATATTGTGGATATGTTAGCTACTAATAGATGTAAGTACATCAATAAATGTCAATTAGATTGTTGCACAAACACATTGTTTCCGGTTCTATTTGTTGTCATCGAGTAAACCAAAATTTTTGGAGAATTTCTTGTGAGGAATTCGATTGAGTGAGTGGTGCTTTGAGCTTATCTCAAGCGAGAATAGTTTTTAGGATTGGGGTCGCTTCCTTGCTGTTAAATCAAATGTATCAGATTATGTCGTCCCTAGGTCACTTCAAAATTTGTGGGTGCCGAGACTAGTCTTTTTCATCAATTTGTGCACTATTGTATCTTATGTGAGTGGCGCCCTTTGTTTCATAACAAAAATTCACATCATACAAGTGCAAAAGCCAAAAGCAACACAACAAAACAACAATCAAAAAATCCAACAAAGAACTAAAGCAACAAACACCAGCAACAACCCAAGCAATAAGCACAACAACACATACCGATAACAACACCAACAACAACAACAACAACACCTACACAAACACAATTACACCTAGCAACTACCAGAGCAAAACAACAACCACACCGCAACAACAACACAACACACACCAAGCAACACCACACAACAACAACAGCATCAAGACACTTGTCCCAACAACAACAACGACACACAACGCACCAACCACAACGAAACCAACAACTACAATCAGTTGACACAACAACTACTACATACAACAACAACGTAAAAGCAAGAGCAACAATAAACACCACAGCAAACAAAATAACCACGCAACAAAAACACCCCAACACAGCTCACAACACCCGCCACACCAGCAACAACAACACACACCGACACAGCACAACACACACATCAACGACAACAACACCGTCAACACACAGCAACAACCAACAAAAGCAATAGCCAACAGTCAACAATAACACCCGAGAAGCAAAAAACACACCGCAACAAGACACAGTACGGCAACAGCAACCACACCAGAAAACCAACAAAACAGCAACAACAATAAAAAGGCCAACAACACAATATAACACCGACAACAAAAACAAACCAACAAGCAAGCAACAGCAACAAAAACACAACCAGCAATAGAGCAAACGAACACAGCAACAACAAAAAGCAAACAACAGCAACAAAACTGCAACACAACAACACACAAAAACACAACTAGCAATAGCAACAGCAACAACAACAACCCAACATAACAAGCACTAACAACAACAACAACAAAACAACAACACAAGTAAAACGACAACAACAACCAAACCACACACATACAAAAGCAAAACAAGCAACAGTAACACCAAAAGCAAAGCAAAAGCAACTACAATAACAACAACACCAAACAACAGCAACAACACCAGCAACAAAAGCAAACAACAAAACACCTAACAACACAACAACACACCGCCAACAACCACCACAACAACACGCAACCCACCAGCAACACAACAACAACAACAACACCGACACAACAACCAGCGCGAACACAAGTCACACCAGCAACAACAACATAACAAAAACTGACCAACGCACAACACAACCACACCAAAACAACAACAAAGCAACACTGACAACAACACTACGACCACTTAAACAACCAACAAAATCAATACCACCGCAAACAACAACAGCCCCCAACAATTAACACCACAAATAAAAACACCAAGCAACATCAACAGACACCCAAATCCACCAGCAACACAAAACACCGACAGCACACGCAACAAATCAACAGCAACCGCAATCAAACACCTGCAACACCATCAACAACAACAAAAGCCATAGTCAACACAAACAACCCCACAAAAACAACATCAACAACATCCACACTACAACCCTCAACCCAAACTACAATAACACGCAACACAGCAACTCAAATTAAAAGCCTAACACAAAAAACAAAACGCACAACATAACGGACAACAAAACACAACAACACCAGAATACAACACAACAACACAAAAAAACAACATGCAATAGCACAACAACAAACAACAACAAACACCCAGAATACAACAGCAACAACAACAACAACAACACGAAACACAACAACAACCACCCCACACCGGACAACAACACACACATAAACAACACCACAACAAACAGAAACTTACAAAACAACAACACTAGCAACAACAACAACAAAAGCAAAGAGACAACATTACAACAACCATGCAACATACTCCACCGACAAACAAACACAAAAACAACCAATGACAGGCAACACACCCTCAACAACGCACAACAACAACAACCGAAAACAACAACAACCCAACAACAGACAACACCAGCAACAGCAACACAACACCAAAATCTCAACCACACTAGCAAAATACAACAAAAGCAACGCACCACCCACTAACAACACAGCCAACGCAACAGTAACAAATTAACACCAATACAATCACACAGCAGCAACCATACAACAACAACGTACACAACAACAAAACATTGAACAACACAACGCAACACAACGACTAGAACCAGCAACAACATCAACAACAACAACAAACACCCCCTACAACACTGCAACAACACCTGCAACACCAGCCAACAACACACAAAAGCTACACAACCAACACAACAACAACACAACAGGCAACAACCCACATTCATAACAAAACACCCAACAACAACAACACAACCCAACGATAACTACCAAAAGCAACAGCAACAGTAACAACAACAATGCAAACGCAAAGCAAAAGCAAACAGCCAACAACACACAACAACACACCAGCAACACACAATCAACAATAACACTACAGCAACAACAACACCAACAACTCTCCGAATACCACAACAACAACAACAAACAACGACACAACACCTGCAACCACCCCGAACAAACAACAGACAACAACACCCTTCCTGCAACCACCACAACAACAACATGCAAAACTGACACCAACAACATAACCAACAACACACCGCACCAACACAACAACAACAACAACAAAACAACACCATGCACACAACTTACAACAATACTACAACAACAACAACAAAAGCAGATCAACATCCAGAACCCTAAGCAAAAATCACAACCATCACGACACCCCAACAACACCCACACATCAACTAATACACCCCTCTCAAACCACCCAAAACAACACACCACGACCACCAACTAGCAACACAGACACACACGCAGACACAACAACAACCTACACACCCAAGGCAACACAACAAAAAGCAATACAACCTAGTCAAACAATACACACCGAAGTAACAAAAACCTCCCCCTACCACAACATCCAACAAACAACAACTAACCTTAGTCAACAACAACAAACACCACCAAAACAAACACAGCACATACAACAACTCCATCCAATTACAATAACCACCTGCACTTTTACCCAGCAACAACAATCAAAAGACAAACACAATGATGATTTTGTTATAAACCCAACGCCACTCACAAAGTCCACTTAGCAACACAATTTGACTTAAAGCCACACACCCAACATTCGACAGTCTAAGGTGTGAATCATTGATAGATTTGATTAAAGCAATGCACCCTCACAATCCTAAAAACTCATCCTCACGTGAGATAAGCTCAAAGCACCATCACCACTTAATCGAATTCCTCACAAGCATCCTGCACAAAACGTATTGTTTACTTACGTGAGAAACAATTACCCAGCAAACAATCCGGTGTTTTCAATCAATCTAATACTGAATGTTTGTTAGTAATTTTACAACCTATTTCTAGCATAAACATTAGCACACCCATATGTGTTAATATCCTAAACAACTCTAACTTACCCTAGATTTATGGTTATATTACCAACGAACCTTTATAGTGCATCAAAGATATCCCACAAAAAACTGGATTACCATCTTGCCGCCATACTAATTATGTAATTTGTATTTTCCTATGCCCCTATAATCTAGATATTTTGAGAAACCAATCTCAAGGAGCATAATATTTCGCAACTAACTAACTAAGTTGACCAAGGTCAAACAACACGAAGAAACGCCGGTGACAACGTTGCCCAGAATATTGAATCCTTCAAAATCCCGCATCATAACCCTGCTTATTCAGTTTCCTTGTGATTTTGATGGACTTTTTTCAAGAACTTGAAGGAAAACTTCTGCCAGCTTCCAAGCTTTATTTCAAAACCTTATATTTGTGTTTCCCTCCAGGCTGTGATTCCAATTCACATGACTCCATACACTAATATAAGAAAACACAAACCACCATCTGTAAGTAAACCTATCACAATGAAGTGGGAAGAAATACCCTCCAGGAGCTACACACCCCTTAAACTGACTATTTTCTCTTGCTGATTTTTCTAGAGGAAACTGTACATTTTACTCATGCACACGGACACAAATTTCACCCTAGCCAACCCGAAGAGTCTTGCTGTCTCCATAACTCACAGCTCCTGCCCATGGTTGCATTTTGTTTGCACCTTCTTATTTCAAACCCCTCGAATTTTGCGCATCTGATATTCATCAAGTGGTTAGAAATCACATATCGGGTTTAAAATGCATATTTTCTCACTTAGGTTATCTTTGCGCAACAATATAGACATTTGTCTCAATTTTAAAGGCTACACAAAAACGGTCATATTGCCAAGGTTACCCAATAGTAATATGACAAGCATCCTATAGCGACAAACCTTTTTCTCCATTATCACAGTATCTATGATCCCAAATTCACCACTCTATTACACCACGCAACTTTTTAAGCCGCTTGTCTTGTTTACCTTAACACTCACTTGCTGTTGCCTAAGCCATCCTTAGCCTTGTATTTTGCGTTGAGGAGGTATCTTTGTACCGGAATTGCGAGTTTTTCCAACAACACACGTAGATACTACATTGTGGCAACTTCCACGTATCTATGATACATCAACACACGCTTGCCCATGTGACCATAACACCTCTGCTGAGTAAAATTTTGTCCCTTTTGACTCTCCAAAGGGTTGTGACATCTTTGAGGATTGTAATACCCTACGAACACATACCAAGGCATCATGGCCCCGTGTGTTTGTGGTTGACTTACCTCCCGTTTGGTTTCTCCTCCAATTTTCCAATAATTGGCCATACATCTTCTCTCCCTCGATCCCCCCATATAATCTTCCTCCCCTTCTTCAGGCGATCCCATTACCAATCTTCGAGTTGTTGGACCTGCATGAGGACAATCTTTTGAATGTGACCTTGTTCTTTACAATTGAAACAAAACGCGCTGATATCACACTTGGGGTTTTGAATTGAACTCTTATCCTGATGAAGGGTGGTTTTATAACCTTATCAAAAGTTGGTTTTGAGGAAAAGTCACGTCTGTCCTTAGGGCGCATAAGTTTTTTGATAGTATGTCTTTGGTTACGCGCACTTGTTTTCTTAAACCCTTGCTGCACACTCTAACAAAAACTCATCAACAGGTCCATAAAGGTTGTATTTCGACCTCTCCTTATTATTTCATCTGAGACCAGCACAAAACGACACTTGTCTTCCTTCTTTCCAATCACGACTCATGATCAATTTTTCTTTTTCAACAACTCCACAATGTATTCATCAACCGATTCTTTCAACTCTTGTTTTAATGTATGCTCTGAATGAAATTGTTTTGATCGAATCTTGGGGAAAACAAACGTTTCCGCATCTCCTTTTAATATATACTTGAAGAGATTTTTGACACTTCTTTCCTCTCCTCTTTCTTTGTAAAAACCCCCTCAAGCCATTAGACTTGCATAGGAAGTGAGTTTTAATTCAGCCTCCATTGTATAGGTATGATCATTCAATCTTTGTAACGAAAAATCCTCTTCAACCGCCTACGATCCAATCTAGAACATTTTGCAGGATCCAGACCTCCATTAACTCAGGAATTTCGAGTTTAAGATTTCGATCCATCAGCCCCACTTTCTCTATGTTTGTGCTCTTTGATCTTGGTTCCTCATCGTCACTAGAACTTGAATGAGTATCCCTTTTTTGCGTTTACGTACACTCCTCACACCCCCTTTCTTGCTCACTTCACTTCGATGATGACCCTCCTAGCTTGTTTTAGATTTAGTAGGAGTGTTTCTGTGTAGAAGCCATGATGGTTAGCACTTCAGCTAAACGAGCCTTTAACTCGTCAATCTCTCCTTGCCTACGTAGCCTCCTTTGCTTGAGCCAAGCTTGTCAAAACCTTTCGTGAATCCTTGTTGATGATTCGTTCTCACCTCCTTGAGTCCAGATAATTGATATTGAACACTTGAGATTGAATGAAGTCTCAACGAAAGCACAAAAGTTGATGTTGAATTTTGTTATAGACAAACGCCACTCACCAAAGAAACTTAGACTCAAATTTGATAAGCAGCCACGAACCACAAATCTGAACTTCTAAGGCGAATAATTGTAGATTTGATTACAGCAAAGCCCCTCAAATCTAAGAAAACTATCCTCACGTGAGATAACACACAGCACCACCTCACTCAATCGAATTTCTCAAGAAACTCCTTCACCGTTTTTTTGTTTTCTTTCCCTGCTGGAACAATAAAAATGGAAACTATGTTTTCCAAAATCACTCTAATCTGAATTTTATTGATATCTTGTACATCCTATGATAGCTAAACATATCACATAATATTTACAGCATCTAAACATATCCTAACTACTTTAGTCGATGATGTATAACAACTAGATTAGATACAAAATATCACCACACAAACTGGATACAATATGTGCACCATATATTTTGTGATCTGTTTAGTCTAAACTTAGATATTTTGAGATCAAATCTAGTAGCACACTATTTAGAATAACCAAACTAAATTGACCAAGTCTTAACAACTTGAAAAAACCCGCGTGGGCAAGTTGCCCCATATTTCAAAAACTCTTCAAAACTATCCCGCCATTAATGACTGCTTTGATTCTCGTTGATTTTTGTGACTTACATTTCAGAACTTCAGAAACTATTCAGATTCAATCTTTACTTTCAAGTAAACCTCCATTTTGTGGTTTTCTTATGCTTGATTCCATTCAATTCTGACTCATAAACTAATCCATCCAGAAAATAACAAAACACTCCATATGTAAAACCCATTATCAAATTGCGTGGGAAGAAAACCACTATAGCTCAACATTTTACAACCTTAACTTTATACTTGATTTGAAAAACACTACCGTGTAGTAAGCTTGTACCATGTCACCATCACACGTAGAAATCCACCCTCCGCCCAAACCTAGGAGTCTTTGTCTCCATCGGCCCTAACTCCCCCATGGTTGCATCTTGTTTTCCCACCTGCAATCAAACCCAAACCCTCGAAGTTTTGCTCATTATATGCGTCTCCTGCATCACTCTACACTTCATAAAAGTCCAATGGTTTTTTTTTTTTGTAATTCCGACCTCTCCCTTATGTTTGTCATCTAGACCACCACAACACGACCACCTTGTGGTCCTCCTTCTCTTCTAAATCACAAAACCATGATCAATTTTTCAACTCTAACAATATATTCATCAACAGATTTTCTATCTTCTTCATGTATGCATCTTAATGAAGTTGGTTTTGGTTCGAAATCGTTATGTCCAAAAACTGTTTCCTCCTCCTCGATCTCCCCCCTCTTTTTCATTTATAGCCACGAAGAGATTTTTGACCTACCTTCCTTTCTTTTTTCCTTTGTAACACTTCAAAGCCCATAGACTTGCATAGGAATGGATTTTTAAACCGCTATTTTATAGGACGTATGATCATCATATTCCTTTCATGGAAAATCCCTCACAGAAAGGAAACTCTCAAACTCTACGAATCCAATCTAAAAATGTTTTCAGGATCCAGAACCTCGCGCTTAAACTCAGGAATTTCGATTTTAAGAGTTCGATCATCATCCCTCATCTTTCCTTACGTTTGTGCCTTGATCTTGGTTCCTCATCGTTCAACTAGAACTTTATGAGTATCCTTGTTTTGGTTTACGTCTAACACTCCTCACACTTTCTTCTCACTTGAACTTGATTATTGAGCCACCCCTTGTTTAGCTTTAGTAGGAGTTTTCCTTGTTGGAATCCATGATGTTAATGACTTCATCTAAAAACGATCCTTCAACTCGTCATCTCCCCTTGCATACGGGTAGTTCTTTTAGCCTTGAGCTAACTCGAACCCCTTCAAATCCGTGAATTTTTCATCTACAACCCCTCTTGAGCCATGAGAATTTGATGACGAACACTTGAATTGACGAAATCTCTCAACAAAGCACCAAAAGTTGATGTAAATTTTGTTATAAACAACGCCACTCTCACACAATATAAACTTAGAACAACAAAATTGATAAAGCCAAAACCCCACAAACGTCAAGTCCTAAGGCGGAATCATTGATAGATTTGATTAAGCAAAGCACCCTCAAATCCCCAAACTATCGTCACGTGGAGATAAAGCTCAAAGCCAGCCACTCACTTAAATCGAATTCCTTTCCTACACAAGAATCCTCACACAATTATGTTTAACTTACGTGAAACAATAAACCGGAAACACTGTGTTTTTCAAATCAATCTAATCGAATTTTATGATGTATTTTACAACTATTTATAGCTAGAACATATCACACAATATGTGAATAATCCTAAACAAATCCTAACTACCTAAATTTAATTGTATAACAAACTAAGATTAGTAACATGATAATCTCCACAAAACTCGGATACAATGTGCGCCATATAATTAATAATCTTATTTCCAGCCTAAATCTTAAAGAAAAATCTTTTGAGAAACAATCTAAGGACAATATTTCCAACTAACTAACTAAGTTGACCAAGTCAACAACACACCCAAACGCATCCAAGAAAACGCCGTTGAACAAACGTTGTCTCCAGAATCGTCAAAATCCTCAAAAATCCCGCCATATAACCCCTATAGTTTTCCTTTGATGTTTGATGGACTCCATTTTCAAGAACTCAAGAAACCCTTTGAGCTTCACCATTATTTCAAGAAACCTTCATTTCCTTGTTCCCCATGCGTGATTCCATCAACAACACTCTAAACTCAATAATAAATCACAAAACAACCATATGGTAAAAAAACCCTATCAAATGAATGTGCAATAAAACCCATATAGCTCAACCCTAAATACTCCTAAACTACGAATTTCTTTGCTGTTGATTTTTACGTGAGGAAACTTGTACATGTTACCATGCACCCGTACAAAATTCACCCTACCACCCGAAGAGTCTTGTGTCTCCATAAGCCACTAGCTCTCCATGTTGGCATCTTCTTTTGCACCTTCTTATCAACCCTCGAAGTTTTGGCTCATTGATATTCATAATCAACAGGCCAACATAACACTGACAACAAAACACCAACAACACAACACAACAACAAAACACAACATAATACAACAGCAACAACAACAACCCCACACATCAACAACAACACACAACAACAACAACAACACCGACAATAACAACCACAACAACAAACAACAACCCGACAACAACAACACCAGCACAACACCATCAACAACAACAACAAAACTGACAACAACAACTAGAACAACAACAACAAAGCAAGAGCAACATTAACAACAACACCACATCACCACTACCACCGACAACAAAAAACCCCAATAACAGCACACAACACCCTCAACACCATCAACTAAACAACAACACCTACAACAACAACAACAACCCAGCAACAGCAACAACACCCCCTGCAACACAGCAACTAAACAAAAGCATCGCAACAACACCACAACAACAGCAACCGCAACAGTAACATTAACAACCAACTACAATAACAGCAGCAACCAAAACAACACACCGACAACAACAACAACAACACGAACAACACCAAACACAATAGCAACATCAACAACATCAACAACAACAACAATAACACCGACAACACGCAACAACACACCAGCAACAGCAACAACAACAGAAATCAACAACATCAAACCAACAACAATAGCAACAGCAACAACAACAACATCAACACCAACAACACCTAACACAACACACCTCCACAACAGCACTACTAAAGCAACACAACAGTAACAACAAGGCAAAAGTAATACAAGAACACAGCAACACAGCAACAACACCAGCAACCCAGGCAAACAACCACAACATAACAACAAACCGACCAACAACAACAGCAACACCACCACAACACAAGCAACAGAACACCAACACCTGACGACACAACAGAACAACACCATCACCCACAACAACAACAAAACTGACACACCACAACAACAACAACAACACACCACACCACAACAACAACAACAACACACTGACAACAACTACTACACAACAACAACAAAGCAAGAGCACCAGCAACAACACAGCAACAATACACCGACACACAAAACACCAACAACAGACATCACCCCGCAAACAACCAGCAACACAACACCCGACAAACACAACAACACTACACACCAGCAACAACAACAAAAGCAATAGCGGCCGCAACATACCAAACCGAGAACAAACAACACCAACAACAGCACACACACAACACCCCAGCACACAACACACCGATCAAAACAACAACAGCACAACAACTCCACCACTACATAACACCTACATAACCCTACAACACCATAAAAGCAACAACAATAAAGCAACAGCAATAGCAACCAATAAACAGCGCGACAACAAGAACAACCACAAACACCATACACAACAACACAAACAACACATGCCAAGTAGCCACAATCCACAACAACACCACAACAACAACAGTAATACGAACCGCACATCCACAACCCCAACCTCAACACAACAACACCACACCACAACACCGAACACTAACACACAGCAATCCACCCCAACAACAACACAACAATAACCCCGACAACAACACACCAGCAACAAAACAACAGCAAAACTGACAACAACAACTAGGACACAACAACAAAGCAATAGCACCATTAACCACAACATCAACAATACAACCAACAACCGACGACAAAAACACCACAACAACAATAACATCCATCACACCAGCAACACAACACAAGCAACAATACACCACAACAAGACAACAACAACACACCAACCACCAAGCAACAACATACCAGCAACACAAGCAACAACAACACCCGCAACAACACAGCAATCAACTCTACCAAACTACAATAACAACCCTGCAACCAACCCGAGCACACCATAACAGCACCAGCAATAACAACACTAAACACCGACACAAAACACAACACAGTAAACAACACTAAGCAACACGCCGCCACATCAACAACCCATCCAAACAACACACAACAACAACTCCCACCAACTACAAAACAAACACCAACAACACCAGCATCCCAATAAAAGCAACAGCACCAGCACAATAACAGCGACAACAAAACACCAACACAGCACAACAACACCAAAACAACACATCAATCGCAACAGCAACACTACAACAAGAATAACAACCAGTAATAAGCACAGCAACATCCCAACCCCACTCAACAACAACACAAACAACCACAACAACAACAACAACAAAACGAAGAACAACACAACACGAACACCCAACAACAACAAACCAAACAACACTACCCGACAACACAACACACATCAACAACAACACAGCAAAACCGACAACACAAATAGGACACAACCACCAAAAGGCAAGAGCAACATTACAACAACAACAATACCAACCGACACAAAACAACCATAACGCAACACACCCCTCAAACAACCAGCAACAACAAAACGACGCCCCGACAACAACAACCAACAACACAACACCAGCACCTGCAACAACACCTGCAACCCTATCAACTACAACCAAAAGCAACATCAAACCACACCACAACACCAACAGCAACAGTAACATTAACACCAACAGCAACAAAACAACACCATTGACAATAACGACAACAACACGAACGACACCAACAGCACATCATCAACAACAGCAACAAGAACAACCGACACAAAACTTTCAACAACACTTCAACACCAGCACAACAACAAAGGCACATCAACAACACCAACAAACAAACATCAACATCAACAACAACACACCGCTAACAACAACAACACCCAACACATAGCACTACAAAGCAACAGCAAGAGTACCAACAAAAAAAAAAGCAAAGCAACAACAACATAACACCAGCAACACAATGAAACAAACAACAACATCCACAAACAACAACCAACAACAAGAACAACAACACCACCGACACAACACACCAACACAGCAAGACACCAGCAACACAATCCAACAACCGCAACACCGACAACAACCACCGCACAACTCCACACCAACTACAATACACCACCATCAACACCATCCACAACAATAAAAGCCACATCAACACAACAATAACACCTACAACAAAAACATACCAACAATATCCACATCAACCATCAAAAACAACAAAAACAGCCATCTCAATATCTTTCAATCAACAACAACAACAAAAACATCCACAACAAGAACAACTAACACCTACAACAACAACACCACAACATCAAAAAACAAACCACTCTCACAATCAACAACAACAACATCTGTACAACAACAACAGCAAACACACTGCGTGGTCAACACCACTACAACCTCAACAAATATCCAAACTTACACAAACAACAAACAACACAACGACGACCACCACAAAAACAACTACATCAACAACAACAACACAACACACAACATCTGACACAACTCCTACATACAACACCAACAACAGCAAGAGCCCGAGCAAAAACAACAGGAAACAATAACAACCCAAACAAAAACCTCCAACAACAGCAACAAACAACAAACACCGCAACATCAACAACAACACAACACAACAACACCCCTACAACACCAGCAAACAACAAACAAAAGCAATAGCACAGCAACATAACACAGAGAACAAAAACAACAAACCACACAGCACACACCGACAACAACAACAACAACAACGGAACAAACCAACGCAACAGCAACAGCAACAACATCAACAACACAAACAAGACACCCGACACCAACGCAAACAACACCGAACAGCAACAACACCTACCACAACCCTCAACAACAAGCAAAAGCAACATGACCAACACCAACAACAACATCAACAGCAACAACAACAACATCACAACAACAACACGAAAACACAACAACAACCACAACATCAACTACAACAGCAACATCAACGACATTAACAACAAAAGCAAAAGCTAAAGCAAAAGCCGCAACAACAACCACAACACAAGCAACAACAACAACACCAACAACAACACCAACAACAAACAAACTACATCCCAACCTCAAACAACAACACCACAACAGCAACAACACCAGCAACACCATCAAAACACAACAAACCGATAACAACGACAGGGCAAAACACCACAACACAACAACAGCAGAACTTCCACAACCACCAACGACACCCACACCACAACAAACAACAAACAGCAAAACTGACAACAACCACTAGAACAACAACAACAAAAGCAAGAGCAACATTAACAACACAGCAAAATAACACCGACAAACAAAAACCCAATAACGTCAACACCAACCGCCAACCCCATCAACAACAACAACACTTACACAACAAAATAACAACAACACCAGCCACACTAGCAATTACAAAAAAAGTCAACAGCAACAACACACCAAAAACACAGCAAAGCAACAGTAACATAACTAATACCAATTAACATACACACAACCCAAAACAACAACACCGACCACAACAACACCGACACGACAAAACACAACAAGCATCAACAGCACCCACATCAACAACAACAACAATAACACCTAAACAACTGCAACAACACCCTTCAACACCAATCAACAAACAACAACAAAAGCATTTAGCACACCAACCAAACATCAACAAGCAAACCACAACAACATCAACAACAACACAACAACAACCACAACCACAACATAACACTCAACTACAACAAATAATAGCAACAGTATCAACAAATCAAAATCCCAAATCAAAAGCACAACAACAACAAAACAACAACAACACAACAACAACAAACAACACAACACAAGCAACAACAACAACATCAACAACCCCAACCAGTCAACACACACCACACCACCCATCACACACAATCACCTACAACAACATCCTACAACAACAACAGCAACACACCATCAACACATCAACAAAGCAACAACAATAACAAACAACAACCACACTACCCGACACAACTTCTACAACAACCACAGCAAATCAATAGCATCATCAACAATAACAACCTACACTAAAACAACCAACACCAACAACAACACCCTCAACCACCAGTCAACAACAACACCCGACAACAGCAACAACACAGCAACAGCAACAACACCTCACACCAGCACCAAACTACAAAAGCAATAGCAACGCAACAAAAACACACGATAACAACAACACCAACAACAGTCAACAACACCATCAACACCAGCACAGCAACAACACCATCAAACCAACCCCAGCAACAACAACCCACCACTACAATACCACCTTCACCACCAGCACAACAATAAAACAACAATAACACCTACAACAAAAACGAACCCAACAAACATCGACAACGACACCAAACAACAACAGCAATAGCACATCAACAACAAAACCCAACATCAACAACAACAACAATAACAGCAACGAACAACACCTACAACAACACCACAACACAACACAACCTACACAACAACACCAACCAACATCAACGAACATCAAAACTTACAACAACACCTATAACACAACTACACAAGCAATATCACATTAACAACAACATCAACCTACCACCTACACAAACAAAAACACCAATAACAGCAACACACCCCTCAACACCCACAACATCACCAACCCACCTTCCAACACTAGCACTACACCAAAATAACACAAACAACACCAACAACAACAGCAACAGCAACATTAATTCACACCAACTAACATACAGCAGCAACCAAAACACACACGCATCAACAACACCATCAACAACAACAACAGAAAAACTGACACAACCTGAACAACAACAACAAAAGCAAGAAGCAACAATAAACACCAACAACAACACACCACCGCAACAAAAATACCAATTAATCTGTCAAAATAACCCCGCAACAACCACCAGCAACAACACAACACCGGACAATACAACAACAACACAACACCACAGCACAGCAACTGCAATACTAGCAACTAACAACAAAAAGCAACAGCAACAACACCAACACACAACAGCAGCACAGCAACAGTAACATAAACCCCAACTGCAAATAACAGCAGGCAACCAAAACAACAACACCTGACAACAACAACAACACCCGAAAACAGCAACAGCAACACCAACATCAACAGCAACCACATCAACAACAACACCAAAGACACCGACACCTGCAACAACAACAGCAACATCAACATACAACCTGCAACACCAGCAACAACAACACAAGCACAACAACAACAACACCACAACCATAGCAACAGCCACAACACACATCAATCAATACAACAACCGAAAACCACAACATAAGACCACAACAGCCATACAAATGCAAAAGCAAAAGCAAAATCAACAACAACAACACAACAACAACAACAACAAACAACACAACAAACAACAACAACAAACAACACAACACACAAACACAACAGAACACAACAACCTCAACAACAACACACACACCAGACGTCCAAAACGAAGAAGAAAAAAGAGACCACGAACACCATCCCCACCTCAACGACACACATACAAACACCATCAAAAACAAATCACCACACAATCACTCAAGCATCACAACAACAACTATCTATCAAACTTACCCCAAGAAGAAAAAAGAGAAAAAACAAAAGGAGAGGAGAAAAAGGTAAAAGCGGGAAACACCACAAAAAAAGGGATACAACAACCACACTACACCAACACCAACTAACCAAACAACTTACAACAACTAACTAACAACACCACAACAAAATGCAGCTATCAACATCAACACAACAACGCAAAATAACAAACACACAACAAAACCACCAACAACATTCGAACAACACCCTCAACACCAGCAACAACAACAACAACAGCAACAATAACACAAACCTACGAACAAAAACACCAACACATCAACAACCCTCACACCAGCAACAAACAACAAAATAAATATCAACATCAACAATAACAACACCTATAACAAAAACACCAACAGCATCACACCCGCAACACCAGCACACACAAGCAAAGCATGCAACAGGCAACAATAACCCTATAACAAAACACCACAACATCAACAACAACATCACACCAACAGCACATCAAACACACCTTCCAAACAACAACATCAACAATAAACTTCCACCAACTATCAATCACTACCTGCAACAGACCACAACACATAAAACAATAGCAACAGCAACAATAACAACCGACAACAAAAACTTCAACACAGCAACAACAACCACAAACAACCACACACAACAATGCAACATCACACCACAACAAAAAAACAACATCATAACACAACCCAACCCCAACATCACCAACAACAACAAACAACAACAACAACAAACATACAACCGACAACAACACAACACAACACAACACCGACAAACAACAAACTTATGTGAATTTTGTTATAGACAAACGCCACTACCACAAAGGAACTTAGACTTTCAAATTTGATAAAGCTACGCACCACAAATCTGACCTTCTACGGCGAATACTTAGTAGAATTTGATTAAAGCAAAGCACCCTCAAATCCTCGAACTTCCTCCACGTGAGATAAAGCAAAAGCACCACTCACCTCAATCTAATTTCTCACAAGAAACTCTCAAAAATTTTGTTTCTCTTCGAGAACAATAAAAGCCGGAACCACTTTGTGTTAATAATCTCTCAAATCTGAATTATTGATGTAATTTTAACATCCTATTTATAGGTACATCTCAACACAATATTTCAGAACCTAACTATCCTAACTAACCTTAATCTATGGCATAACAAACTACAAGATTAGGATAACAATAAAATTCCTAACAACCAACCGGTACATCTTTTCCATATTTTTGTAATCTGATTTCCTAGTCTAAATCTAGATATTTTGGTCAAATCAACTCTAGCCACCATATATCCGAATATCACCCTTAGTTTGACAAAGTCAAACAACACAATCCCATCCCGCGTTGACACGTTGCCACCAAAACTTCCAAGCTTCCAAAATCCCGCCATATGCATTGCTTGATTTCTCGTTGATTTTTGTTGGACTTCGATTTCAAAAACTCTTCAAGAAACTCTTACAGATTCAACATCTTTATTTCAAGAACCTCCATTTTTGGGGTTTCTCATACTTGATCCCTCCACCT
>PYUH01000233.1:0-19363 GCA_016808085.1 Suaeda aralocaspica | reverse complement strand
CAACAGCAACAATAACACCGACAACAAAAACACCAACAACAGCAACAACAACAACAAAAACAACAACAGCAATAGCAACAGCAACAACAACAACAAAAACAACAACAGGAATAGCAACAGCAACAACAACAACCCCAACATCAACAACAACAACAACAACAACAACACCAACAACAACAACAACAACAACAACAACACCAGCAACAGCAACAACACCTGCAACACTAGCAACTACAACAAAAGCAACAGCAACAACACCAACAACAACAGCAACAGCAACAGTAACAACATTAACACCAACTACAATAACAGCAGCAACCATACAACAACACCGACAACAACAACAATAACATGAACAACACCAACAGCAACAGCAACAGCAACAACATCAACAACAACAACAAGAACACCGACAACAACTGCAACAACACCTGCAACACCAGCAACAAAAACAAAAGCTACAGCAACAACACCAACAACAACAGCAACAGCAACAACAACAACATCATAACAACAACACCGAAAACAACAACAACAACCACAACAGAAACTACAAAAGCAACAGCAACAGTAACAACAAAAGCAAAAGCAAAAGCAAAAGCAAAAGCAACAACAACAACAACAACACCAGCAACACAAGCAACAATAACAACAGCAACAACAACACCAACAACTCCGACAACAACAACAACAACAACAGCAACAACACCTGCAACACCGACAACAACAACAGCAACAACACCTGCAACACCAGCAACAACAACAGCAAAACTGACACCAACAACAACAACAACAACAACAACGACACCAACAACAACAACAACAACAACAACAACAACAACAACACTGACAACAACTACTACAACAACAACAACAAAAGCAAGAGCAACAGCAACAATAACACCGACAACAAAAACACCAACAACATCAACAACACCCGCAACACCAGCAACAACAACAACACCGACAACAGCAACAACAACAGCAACAGCAACAACACCTACAACACCAGCAACAACAACAAAAGCAATAGCAACAGCAACAATAACACCGAGAACAAAAACACCAACAACAGCAACAACACCAACAACACCAGCAACAACAACAACACCAGCAAAACAACAACAGCAACAACAACTCCACCAACTACAATAACACCTGCAACACCAGCAACAACAATAAAAGCAACAGCAACAACTGATGTGAATTTTGTTATAAACAAACGCCACTCACACAAGATAAACTTAGAACACAAATTTGATAAAGCCACACACCACAAATTCGAAGTCCTAAGGTGAATAATTGATAGAATTTGATTAAAGCAAAGCACCCTCAAATCCTAAGAACTATCCTCACGTGAGATAAAGCTCAAAGCACCACTCACTTAATCGAATTCCTCACAAGAATCCTCACAAAATTATGTTTACTTACGTGAAACAATAAACCAGAAACAATGTGTTTTCAATCAATCTAATCTGAATTTTATTGATGTATTTTACAACCTATTTCTAGCTAAACATATCACACAATATGTGAATATCCTAAACAAATCCTAACTACCCTAGATTTATGGTATAACAAACTAAGATTAGGATAACAAGATAATCTCCACAAAACCGGATACAATCTTGCGCCATATAATTATAATCTGATTTTCTAGCCTAAATCTTAGATATTTTGAGAAACAAATCTAAGGACAATATTTCCAACTAACTAACTAAAGTTGACCAAGTCAAACAACACAGAAAACGCCGTTGACAACGTTGCCCAGAATATTGAAAATCCTTCAAAAATCCCGCCATATAACCCGCTATAGTTTCCTTTGATTTTTGATGGACTTCCATTTTCAAGAACTTCAAGAAACCCTTTGAGCTTCAATCTTTATTTCAAGAAACCTTCAATTCTGTGTTTCCCATGCTTGATTCCATCAACCATGACTCATAAACTAAATAAGAAAATCACAAAACACCATATGGTAAAACCCTATCAAATGAAGTGGGAAGAAAACCCATATAGCTCAACACTCCNGTAGCTCAACACTCCTAAACTACTATTTATTCTTGCTTGATTTTTACGTGAGGAAACTTGTACATGTTACCATGCACACGTAAAAATTCACCCTAGCCAACCCTAAGAGTCTTGTGTCTCCATAAGCCACTAGCTCTCCCATGGTTGCATCTTGTTTTGCACCTTCTATCAAACCCTCGAAGTTTTGCTCATTGATATTCATCAAGGGTTTAGAAATCATCAAGGGTTTTAATGCATATGATTTCTCATTAGGGTTCTTGCGCACAATATAGACATTTGTTCTTCCATTAAAGCTACACAAATACGGTCATATTGCCAAGGTCTACCCATAGTAAAATATGACAAGCACCATAGGGACAAATCAATACCAAGTACTTGATCCTCAAATTCCCATATTAACGCAATTAAGGCTTGTTTGTTTACTGTAACATCACTTGCTGTTTGCTAAGTCAATTTAGCTTGTATGGTTAGATGTATCTTTGTAGGAATTGCGATTTTTGTCCACAACAACGTAGATACTACATTTGTGCAACTTCCATATCTATGATACATCAGCAAAGCTTGCCTTAGACATTACACCTTGTGATAAAATTGTGTCCCTTTTGACCTCTCCAAAGGTGTTGTCACTTTGAGGATTGGTAACCCCTCACGTAACCACCAGGATATGGCCGTGTGTTTTGTGGTTGGACTTCCTCCGTTTCGTTTCTTCCTCCATATTTTGCAATAATTGCATACTCTTCTCTCCCTCATCCCCATAATACGATTTCCTCCCTCTTCTTCAGCCTGCCCCTCTACCCATATTCGAGTTGTTGTGACCCTAGCATGAGAACAACTCTTTGAATGTGACCTTTTCCCTTTCACTTGAAACAAACACGCGGAATCACTACTTTGGGGTTTTGAAGTTGAACTCTTATCCTTGATGAAGGGTGGGTTTGATAACCTTATCAAGTTTGGTTTTGAGGAAAAGTACACGTCTTCCTTAGGGCTAAGTTTTTGAAGTATGTCTTGGCTTACGCGCAACTTGTTCTCTTAACCCTGTTCTGCCACTCTCACAAATAACTCATCACAAGTCCAATAAGGTTAATTTCGACCTTCTCTCCTTATGTGTTCATCTAGACCAGGCCACAAACGACCACTTTGTGTGGCTTCCTTCTCTTCCAATCACAATCATGATCAATTTTTCTTCAATACTCCCACAATGTATTCATCACCGTTCTTTCTATCGTTGTTATTAATGTATGCTCTTGGAATGAAATTGTTTTGCTCAGAATCTTGGGGAAAAAACGTTTCCTCGATCTCCTTTTTAATATATAACAAAGAGATTTTTTTGACGCTACCTTCTTTCCTTCCTGTTTCTTTGTACCCCCTCAAGCATAGACTTGCATAGGAAGTGAGTTTTATAATTCCCCAATTATTAGATTAGTCATCAGATCTATTCTTGTAACCAAAATCCTCTCAACCCCTAACGAATCCAATCTAGAAATTGCTAGATCCATACCTCCATATAATACTCAGGAATTTCGAGTTTATAGTTTCGATCCAATCACCCTCATCTTTCCTTATGTTTTGTGCTTGATCGTTGTTCCCCTCATCGCCTAGAACTTGATATGAGTATCCCTTTTTTTGGTTACGTACACATCCTCACACTTTCTGCTCACTTTCACTTGATGATGACCCTCCGCCTTTGTTAGATTTATAGGAGTGTTTCTTGTAGAAGCCTGATGTTAGCAAACTTCATCTAAACGCGAGCCTTTAACTCGTCAAAGTCTCTCCTTGCATACGTAGCTCCTTTGCTTAGCCAAGCTCAAATCCTTTCGTGATCCTTGTGATGATTCGTCTCCACCTCCGTTGACATGATAATTGATATTGAACACTTGAGATTGAATGAACTCTCACGAAAGCACCAAAAGTTGATGTGAATTTTTGTTTATAGACAAACGCCACCACACAAAGGAAACTTAGACTTCAAATTTGATAAAAGCCACGCAACCACAAATCTGATCTCTAAGGCGAATAATTGGTAGAATTGATTAGAAGCAAAGCCACCTCAAATCTAAGACTATCCTCACGTGAGATAATCACAAAGCCACCACTCACTCAATCGAATTTCTCCAAAACTCTCAAGTTTTTGTTTTCTTTTCTTCCTGCTGGAAACATAACAACTGAAACTTTAGTTTTCCAATCACTCTAATCTGAATTTTATTGATGTTTTACTCCTATTGTATAGCTAAACATATCACATAATATTTCAGAATCCTAAACATATCCTAACTCTCTTTGCGAGATAAGGTTAACAACTAAGATTAGGATAACATAGATATCACTCAATCCACACGGATACAATATGTGCACCATATATTTTGTGATCTTACTTTCTAGTCTAAAGCTTAGAAATATTTTGAGAATCAAATCTAGACACCCTATTTCCGAATAACACAACTAAATGACGCAATCAACACTTGAAAAACCCGCGTTGGGGAGAACGTTGCCCAATCTTTCAAAAATCTGTTCAAAAATCCCCCGATACATGACTGCTTTGATTCTCGTTTGATTTTGTTGCTTTCCGATTTCCAGAACTTCAGAAACTTCAAGATTCAATCTTTATTTCAATAAACCTCCATTTTTTGGTTTTCTTATGCTTGATTCCATCAATTCTTGACTCATAAACTAATCAAGAAATAACAAAACATCCATATGTAAACCCTATGCAAATGGCGTGGGAAGAAAACCCATATAGCTCAACATTTCTAACTCTAACTTATACTTGCTTGAAACTACGTAGTAAGCTTTACGTCACCATCACACGTAGAAATCCCACCCTTACGCCCAAACCTGGAGTCTTTGTCTCCATAGGCCACTAACTCCCCCATGGTTGCATCTGGTTTCCACCTGCAATCAAACCCAAACCCTCGAAGTTTTTGCTCATTATATGCGTATCCTGCAGTCCACTCTACAACTTCATAAAAGTCCAATAGGTTTTTTGTAATTCGACCTTCTCCCTTATGTTTGTCATCTAGACCATCCACAAACACGACCACCTTGTGGTCCTCCTTCTCTTCTAATCACAAAACCATGATCCAATTTTTCAAACTCTAACAATATATTTCATCAACAGATTTTCTATCTGCTTCATGTAATGCATCTTAATGCAAGTGTTTGTTCGAAATCGTTGATGGACCAAAACTGTTTCCCCTCCTCGATCTCCCCCTCTTTCATTTATAGCCACGCAAGAATTTTTACCTACCTTCCTTTCTTTTTTCCTTTGTAACCCTTCAACCCATAGACTTGCATAGAAGTGGAGTTTTAAATCCGCTATTTATAGGAACTATGATCATCATATTCTTTGACATGGAAAATCCTCTCAAAACTCTACAACTCAATCCAATCTAAAAATGTTTTCAGGATCCATGACCTCCACTTAAACTCAAGGAATTTCTAGTTTATAAGATGTTCGATCATCATCCCCCTCAGTCTTTCCTTACGTTTGTGCCTTGATCTTGGTTCCTCAGCGTTCACTAGAACTTTTGAGTATCCTTTTTTGGTTTACGTCACACTCCTCACAGAACTTTCTTGCTCACTTGAACTTGATGATTGAGCCACCCCTTGTTTTAGATTTAGTAGAGTTTTCTTGTGGAGACCATGATGGTTAAGATTCTCATCTAAAACGAGTCCTTCAACTCGGTCATCTCCCCTTGCATACGGTAGTTCTTTTAGCCTTGAGCTAACTCAACCCTTCTAAATCTTCGGAATTTTCATCTACACCCCTCTGAGCCATGAGAATTTGATGACGAACACTTGAATTGAACGAATCTCCAACGAAACACCAAAAGTTGATGTAATGTGTGTAGTAAAAACGCCACTCTACACAATATAAACTTAGAACAACAAAATTGATAAAGCCAAAACCCACAAATTCGAAGTCCTAAGGCGAATAATTGATAGATTTGATTAAGCAAAGCCACCCTCAATCCTACCAAACTATCGTCACGTGGAGATACAAGCTCAAGCCAGCACTCACTTAATCGAATTCCTCTACACAGAATCCTCACAAATATTTTACTTCGTGAAACTAAACCAGGAAACATCTGTGGTTTTCAATCAATCTAATCGATATTTTTGATGTCTTTTACAACTATTATAGCTAGAACATTCACACAATATGTGAATATCCTAAACAAATCCGTAACTACCTAGAATTTAATGATACAACTAAGATTAGATAACATGATAATCTCACAAAACTGATACAATCTTGCTGCCATAAATTATAATCTATTTTCCAGCCTAAATCTTAAAGAAAAATCTTTGAGAAACAAATCTAATGACAAGTATTTCCAACTAACTAACTAAGTTGACCAAGTCAAAACACACCAAACACAAGACCGTGTGAACAAACGTTGCCCAGAATCGTCAAAATCCTCCAAAAATCCCGCCATATAAACCCGCTATAAGTTTCCTTTGATTTTGATGGACTTCCATTTTCACAAGAACTCAAGAACCCTTTGAGCTTCACCATTATTTCACAGAAACCTTCATTCTTGTTGCCCATGCTGATTCCAGCAACAACGACTCTAAACTCAATAGAAAATCACAAAACAACCATATGGAAAAAACCCTATCCAATGAATGGAAGTAAAACCCATATAGCTCAACCAATCCCTAAACTACAATTTCTTGCTTGTTATTTTTACGTGAGGAAACTTGTACATGTTACCCATTGCCTCCGTAAAAATCACCCTAGCCACACGAAGAGTCTTGTGTCTCATAAGCCCTAGCTCTCCCATGTTGGCAATCTTCTTTTGCACCTTCTTATCAAACCCTCCGAAGTTTTGCTCATTGATATTCATAATCAACAGGCCAACAATAACACTGACAACAAAAACCCAACAACACAACACATCAACAAAACACAACATACAACATACATGCACAACAACAACCCCACATCACAACAACAACACACAACAACAACAACACCCGACAATAACAACCAACAACAACAAACAACAACCGACAACAACAACAACAGCAACAACACCAGTCAACAACAACAACAATCAAACTGACAACACAACTAGAACAACAACAACAAAAGCAAGAGTCAACAGTTAACAACAACACCAACAACTACCACCGCAACAAAAAACCCAATAACAGCAACAACAACCACCCTCAACACCATCAACAACAACAACACCTACAACACAACAACAACACCAGCAACACAACAACACCCTGCAACACAGCAACTACACCCACAAAGCATAGCGCAACAACACACAACAATCAACAGCAACAGCACAGTAACTTAACAACCAACTACAAAACACACAACCAAAACACACACACCACAACAACAACACAACCGAACAAACACAAACACAATAGACAACACACAACATCAACAACACACAAGAACGATACCGACAACACTGCATACAACACCACCATCGCAACAAGCAACAAGCAACAGACAGCAACATCAACCAACAACAATAGCAACAGCAACAACAACAACATCAACACCAACACACCATAACAACAACACACCACAACATGCAACTACAAAGCAACACAACAGTAACACCACAAGCAAAAGTACATACACAGAACACACAACACAGCAACAACACCAGCAACCATCAAGGCAACAAACCACAACTAACAACAAACCGACACAACAACAGCAACACCACCAGCAACACAAGCAACAACAACAACACCTGACGACACAACAGCAACAACACCAGCACATCAACACAACTAAAACTTTGACACCCACCACAACAACAACAACAACAACACACAACACCAAAAACAACAACAACACCTGACAACAACTCCTACAACAACAACAAAAAGCAAGAGCACCAGCAACCACAACCTACAGCAACAATAACACCGACACACAAAACACCAACAACACAACCATCACCCCGCACTACACATCCACAACACAACACCCTACAACACAACAACAACACTCAACACCAGCAACAACAACAAAAGCAATAGCGGCAGCAACATACCAAACCGAGAAACAAACACACCAACAACAGCACAACACTAGCAACACCCAGCAACAACATCACAACACCGTCAAAACAACAAACAGCACAACCAACTCCCACCACTCACATAACACCTACATACACCTGACAACAACCATAAAGCACCACAATAAGCAACACAATAGACAACCAATAAACAGCCGACAACAAGACCCCCAACCACCAAAACAAATACACAACAACAAAACAACACAGCCAAGTATCACAGCCACAACAACAACACACAACAACAACAGTAATATCAACCGCAACATCCACAACCACCCAACTCAACACAACAACAACAACACCACAACACCTGACAACTAACAACACAGACAACACCCAACAACAACACAACAATAACACCCGACAACAACACCCACACAACAACAACAGCAACTGACAACACAACTAGGCAAACACAACAACAGCAAGCATAGACCATTAACACACAACAGTCACAATACACCGAACAACGACACAAAACACACACAACAACAATAACCATCCAGTCAACCACAACAACAACAACAAAGCAACAATACACCAACAACAAGACAACACAACACCAACCAACACACCAAGCAAAACATACCAGCAACACAAGCAACAACAACACCCTCAACACACACAGCAACAACTCTACAACTAAACTACAATAACAAACCCTGCAACACCCGAGCACAACATAACAGCAACAGCAATAACAACACTAAACACCGACAACCAAAACACAACAACAGTAATCACACTAAGCAACACCCAGCTCCAGCACAACAACCCATCCAAAACAACACATCAACAACAACTCCCACCAACTACTAAAACAACACCAACAACACCAGCTCCCAAATAAAAGCACAGCAACCAGCACAATAACAGCGCAAAAAACCACCAACACAGCACAACAACAGCCAAAACAACACATCAATACGAACAGCAACACACAACAATGAATACACCACTAATAAGCAACAGCAACATCCACAACCCCACTCACAACAACACAACAACAACAACAACAACAACAACAAAACGAAAACCACCAACAGAACACCACAACAACAACATAACAACAACACACCTCACAACACAACACACACGAACAACAACACAGCAAAACCGACAACACAATATGGACACAACACAAACCAAAAGCAAGAGCAAATTACAACAACAACAAATACCACCGACACAAAAACACCAATAACAACAACAACCCTCAAACAACCAATCAACCAACAACAACGACCCCGACAACAACAACCAAACAACGAACACACCAGCACTCAACAACACCTGCAACACCTATGCACTCAACCAAGCAAATCGAAACCACACCCACAACAACCATCAGCAACATAACATTAAACACCAACCTCAACCAAAACAACAACATTGACAATACACGACAACAACACGAACACACCAACAGCACGATCATCAACAACAAGCAACAGAACACCGACACAAAACTTTCAACAACACTGCAACACCACACAACAACAAAAGCACATCAACACACACCAACAAACAAACATCACATACAACAACACACGCAAAACAACAACACCCAACACCATAGTCACTACAAAGCAACAGCAAGAGTAACCAACAAAAAAAAGCAAAAGCAACAAACCAACAATAACACCAGCACACAAGTGAACAAACAACACAGCACACAAACAACAACCAACAACAAGAACAACAACACCGACACGACACAACACACCAACACAGCAAACAACCAGAACCCACAATCACAACACCCAACAGCACACGACAACAACCACGCAACAACTCCACCCAACTACAATAACCACCAGCAACACCATCACACAACAATAAAGCCACATCAACACAACAATAACACCTGACAACAAAAACAACCAACAATAAATCACACACAACATCAAACAAAACAACAACAGCATCCAATATCTGTCAAGTCAACAACAACAACAAAACATCCACAACAAGACAGACTACACTACAACAACAACCCACAACATCAAACAAACCACCACAACAACAAAACACACTGTACAACACAACAGCAAACACACTGACACAGCAGGTCAACACCATACAACCTCAACAAATACAACAAAACTGACACAACACAACAAACAACACAACGACGACACCACAAAACACAACTAATCAACAACAACACACACAACAACACACATCTGACAACAACTCTACAACAACCCAACAACATTGCAAGAGCCGAGCAAAAACACACAGCGAAACAATATACACCAGACACAACAAAAACAACCCACACAACAGCAACAAACAACAACGCCCAACAGCAACAAAACAGCAACACAACAACACCCTACAACACCAGCAACCAACAAATGCAAAAAATAGCAACAGCAACATAACACAGAGAACAAAAACAACAAACCACAACAGCAACACACCCACAACAACAACAACACCACGAACAAACAACCAACGCAACAGCAACAGCAACAACATCAACAACACAAACAAGACACCCGACAACAACTTGCAAACAACACCAGAACAGACAACAACACCTACCACACACCCTCAACAACAAGCAAAAGCAACAGACACAACACCAACAACAACATCAACCAACAACAACAACATCACAACAACAACACGAAACAACAACAACAACCACAACATCAACTACAACAGCAACACAACAATTAACAACAAAGCAAAAGCTAAGCAAACAGCCGCAACAACAACCACACACACAAGCACCAACAACAACACCAACAACAAAACCACTAACAAACAACTACAATCAGCAACCTACAACAAAAACACCAAACAGCAACACACACAACACCATCAACTACAGCAAAAACGAACAACGACCAGCAACACAACACAACACACACAACACAACAACTTCTCACAACACCAACGACAACCCACACCAGCAGACAAACAACAAACAGCAAAACTGTACACAACACACTAGAACAACACCAACAAAAGCAAGAGCAACATTAACAACACAGCAAAATAACACCGACAACAAAAACAACCCAATAACAGCAACACCAACCGCCATACCCACAACAACAACAACATCTACAACAACAAATAACAACAACACCAGCACACTAGGCAATTACAAAATAACAAGTCAAACAGCAACATCAACACAACCCAACACCACAAACACAGTAACAAATAATACCTTAACCACACAATTACCAAAACAGACAACCAACCACACAGACCTACAACAACACCGACACTGCTTAACAACACCAACAGCATACAGCACACCACATCACAACAACAACAATAACACCGTACAACAACTCAACAACACCCTCAACACCAATCAACAAACAACATCTTAAAGCATAGCAACAACCAATCATCAACACACAAACCACACAACATCAACAACAACCAACAACAACCACACCACAACACAACTACGAACAAACTATACAACAGTATCAACAAAAGTCAAAAGCCAAAACAAAAGCACAACTAACAACAACAACAACAACAACAAAAACAACAACACCAACACCAATCACAACAACAACACACACACCATCAACAACACCCACAACCATCAACACACACACAAGCCACCATCAACACACACCTACAACAACATCAATCAACAATCAACACAACACACCATCAACACACAACAAATGCAAAACAATCAAACACAACAACTACCCTACAACACTTCTACAACAACCACACAAATCAATATGCACATCAACAATAACACACACACACAAAACAACCAACACCAACAACAACACCCCCTCAACCACCATCAACAACAACACCCCAACAGCAACAACAACGCAACAGCAACAACACCTCACACCAGCACAACTACAAAAGCATAGCAACAGCAACAAAAACACACGAAACAAACAACACAACAACAGCAACAACAACCATCAACACCAGCACAGCACAACACCAGCAAACCAACACCCGCACAACAACCCACCACTCTACAATACCACCTTCACCACCATCACAACAATAAAAGCAACAATAACACACAACAAAACGACCCAACAAACATCGACAACACACCAAAACAACAACAGCAATAGCAACATCAACAACAACAACCCAACCATCAACAACAACAACAATCACAACAACAACACCTACAACAACACACAACACAACACAACCCGTACAACAACAACACCAACCACATCAACAACAGCAAAACTCTACAACAACAACCTATAACAACAACTACAAAGCAATAGCAACATAACACAACTCATCAACCTACCACACGACAACAAAACACCAATAAAACAGCACACACACCCCAACACCACAACAACATCAACCAACCACCTTCAAACACTAGGCAACTACACCAAAAGAACAGCAAAACAACCACCAACAACAACAGCAACACACACATTAATTAACACCAACTAACATAACAGCACAACCAAAACACACCACGTACAGTCAACACACCCATCAACAACAACAACAGAAAAAACTGCACACAACCTGAACAACAACACAAAAGCAAGAAGCAACAATAACACACCAACAACAACACACCACCGCAACAAAATCACCAATTAACTGTCAAAATACACCTCCGCAACAACCACAGCAACAAACAACACCGGACAATACAACAACAACACACACCACAGCACAGCAACCTGCAATATGCAACTAACAACCAATAAGCAACAGCAACACACCAACACACAACAGCACACAGCAACAGTAACATTAAACAAAACCCACTGCAAATAACGCAGGCAACCAAAAAACACACCGACAACAACAACAACAACCCGAAAACAGCAACAGCAACAAACACACAGCAACCATCAACAACTCACAAAACACCGACACCTGCACAACAACAGCAACCATCAACAACAACTGCAACAGCACACACAACAACCTTACAACACCAACAACAACAACAAACAACAACAAAACCCAAACATAGCAACAGCACAACAACAACATCAATCAATACAACAAACACGAAAACACACAACATAAACCACAACACAACTACAAAGCAAAAAGCAAAAGCAAAATCAACAACAACAACACGAACAACAACAACAAACAAAACAACACAACAACAACACCCAACAACAACAAACAACACAACAACAAAACACAACACTAACACAACAACCATCAACCAACAACACCACAACACCAGACGCCACAACACGAAAAACACAACAAGAGACACGATACACCACCACACAGCCCAAAGCAGACAACATACAAACACCACAAAACATGCACCACACAACTCACCAAGCACACAACACACTATTACAACTACCAAGAAGAGAACAAAAGGAGAGAAAAGAAGCGAAACACCACAAAAAAGTCAACAACCACCTGACACAACACACTAAAACAACACACAACAACTAACAACACAAACAATGCAGTACAACACACATAACAATCGCATAACAAACGACACAACAAAACCACCAACAACAGCGAACAACACCCTCAACAACCAGCACAACAACCCAACAGCAACAATACACAAACCTAAACAAAAACACCACACAACAGTCAACAACACCTCCAACATCCATGCAACAACAACAAAATAATACAACATCACAATAACAACACAAACACAACAACACACAACAGATCACACCCCCTCACACCAGCACACACAACAAAAGCATATGCACAGCAACAATAACACCTATAACAAAACACCAACAACATCAACAACATACCAATCACACCATACAGACATCAAACACACCTTCACAACAACAACATCAACAATAACTTCCACCAACTACAATCACCGACCTGCACCACGCACCACAACAATAAAACAATAGCACACAGCAACAATAACAACGCGACAAAACAAAAACTTCAACACAAGCAACAACAACACAAAACAACAACAACAACAATAGCAACATCAACACACAACAAAAAAACAACATCATAACACACCAACCCCAACATCAACCAACACACAACAACAACACACAACACTACAAACGACAACACACAAACACACAACACCGACAAACAACAAACTGTATGTGAATTTTGTTATAGACAAACGCCACTACACACAAAGAACTTTAGACTGCAATTTGATAAGCTACGCACCACAAATCTGAACTTCTACGGCGAATAACTTAGTAGAATTTGATTAAAGCACAGCACCCTCAAATCCTACGAACTTCCTCCACGTGAGATAAAGCAAAAGCACCACTCACCTCAAGTCAATTTCTCACAAGAACTCTCAAAAATTTTGTTTCTCTTCGTGAGAACAATAAAAGCCCGAAACCATTTGTTTTATAATCTCTCAAATCTGACTGTTATTGATGTATTTTAACATCCTATTTATAGGCACATACTCACACAATTTTCGAAACCTAAACAATCCTAACTACCTTAATCTATGGCATAACAAACTACAAGATTAGGATAGACAATAAAATTCCTAACCAACCAACCGGATACAATATCTTTGTACCATATATTTTGTAATCCTGATTCCTAGTCTAAATTAGATATTTTTCAAATCAAACTCTAGCCAACCATATATCCGAATAACAACCCTTAGGTTTGACAAAGTCAAACAACACAAGTAACACCAAAGTCCACGGTGACAAACGTTCCCCAAACTTCAAATCTTCCAAAATCCCGCCATATCCTGTGCTTGATTTTCTCGGTGATTTTTGTTGGACTTGCGATTTCAAGAACTTCAAGAAACTCTTAACAGATTCAACTCTTTATTTCAAGACACATCCAGTGTTTTGGGGTTTCTCATACTTGATTCCATTCAACCTTGACTCAGAAACTAATCAAGAAAATACAAACACATATTGTAAAACCCATCAAATACGTGGAAATAAAACCCTATAGCTCAACACTTCTAAACTACTAACTATACGTTGCTTTATATTTAACGTGCATAAGCTTGTGCTGCCACCAATCACACGTAAGAAATCCACCCTAGCCACCCAAGAAGCCTTGTGTCTCCATAATCCACTAACTCTCCCAAGGTCTTCTTGTTCCACCTTCAACCAACCCCAAAACACCTCGAAGTTTTTGCTCATTTTATGTGCGTATCATCCTCCTCTTCTCAAAAGATTTGCTCAAACCTCGAGTTGGTCATCAAGGAACATACGGATGCTAAATCACCATGTTAAAGTAGCTGGACTTCCAATTCTCCTGGTAATTATTCCAATTTATAAGCTTATCCCGCCACTTACTTATGATCTGACCGGTCCATCACAACTAGGCATAATTTATTCTTCCTTGATTTGGAAAGCTTTCCTCCTTCCTTCAGTGTACCAACCAAATCACCTTCTTTGTCGCCATGTTTTGTGATTTATGCTTTTGGCTCTGCCATATACATATCTTAACCTTCTCATTGCGAGCCTTACTTCTGCATGAAAGTTTTGCAGGTACGCACCGTAGGCTTGTCATCTTTGTGACCAACTCTCCCTTAGGAAATACTTACAAAATCAATGGTACCTTAGGATTACCCATAGACAATCTTCAAAGTGAGTGTTTTTGTCGCATAAGTGGTGCCCTGTTATAAGCAAATTCAGCAATGAGCAAATCTTCAAATCCCAATCTTTTTGTGTTTTTACCACCAACCACGCCACCACACCTATGTTCCGATTAGTGACGTCTGTTTGCCCATCTGTTTGAGGAGATATATGTTTGGGCCCTAAACAAAAGTTTCGATGCCTATTAACCTCCAAAGTGCTTCCAAAAGTAACTCATGAATTTTTTGTGTGCTCTATCACTTACAATAGTCTTGGAACCCCATGCAACCTTAAGATGTCTTTAAAGTAAATCAAAATCCGAGCCACAGTCATAGCATCATCTTCTGTGACATGGTGTACATATCCATTCTTTGAAAATCTATCAACCACTACCAAATAGCATCCTTTCCCTTGCTTCCTTGGAACCCTACAAGAAAATCCATAGAAACGCTTCTCCCAAGGTCCCTCTGGTACTAGGCAATGGAGTATACAACCTTGATGAAAGGCGGCCTTGGCCCTTTGACAGTAGCACATGAGGCAATTATGGACTCAACATCACCCATCATCTTTGGGCCAATAAAAATGTTCTTGCAACCTGTTTAGTGTCCTTTGTAATGCACAAAAGTCCAGCAATACCACCTCCTCCATGAGCCTTCCCCTTAACGACCAACTCCACGTATAGAACAATTAGGTTCATAATCGATTACCTTGAAAAAAACCCATCATGTAAACACATAGGGAACTCATAGGACCCCTTTGAAAGTTGCGCCACTATTGGTCCAAAATCACCATCTTGCTCGTAATTGTGTTTATCAACTCTAACCCCAAGCACCTTAAAATTCACAACACAGCACATATATCTCCTTGACAAGGCATCAGGCAACACCATTAGACTTCCCCTTCCCAGTTTGGTACTGAAGAGAAGTGAAAAGATTGCAAAGAATTTTTTCAAATCAAACCCATTTAGCATTCTTGGATTCAATTTTTGTTGCACATTAATGTGCCTCACGCTTCATGATCAAATTTAAAGGAAGGGCGTAGGTCTTAGATAATTACTCAATGATCCAAAGCTCCTACTAATGGGCATAGTACCTCCTTGTCATATTAAAATCATTCGTTTAGCAACCATTCAACGTCTCACTAAAATAGCAATTGGCCCTTTTTCCCTTGACGAGAACCACCAATTCCAACCCACCACCCATTCTCTCCAACCCCACTTGCATCCGTCGCTACTATCAAATGGTGTAGAGAATCTGGTAAGGCTAGTATAGGCGGTGTTACAAAGCAACGTTTTTAAATCAATTCAAAAGCTTACTTGTGCCCCCATGAGTCCCCTCAATTTAAGGCTTATTCTCTTAATGCATTCGGTTATGCGGAGCAACAATAGAGTAAAAATTCTTCTCCAAACCTCCTAGAAGAAGCTAACCCATGAAAGCAACCGTACTTCAAGTCCCGTTCTTTGGTGTTTGCCATTGATTTTATAGCGTCCCTTAGATGGATCAACGAAACCCCTCTTTGGCACAATCTACCCCAAAACGTACACTGGTACCATGAACTAACATTTTTCGAGCTTAGCAATATGCTTTTTCTCTAAGGTCCCAAACACACTCCTTAGATGCTTAGATGATCATTAACACTCTTGCTATACACCACAATATCATCTAAATATACCACTACAAACGTTACCATGTATGGCTTTCAAAAACCTCATTCCTCAACCTCATCAAACTTACAGGTGCTTAGTAACCCAAAAGGCATGACTAACCATTCATAAATCCCTAGCTTCGTTTTAAAAAAACCCGGTTTTTCCCTTCTCACCTTCCCTTCAATTCGATATCTGATATATCCACGTTCTTAAACAATCTTGGAAATAATTGAGAACCATGTAATTCATCTAGCAATCATCCAATCTAGGTAGAGGTAACCTTACTTGACGTTATAATTGGTTAACTGCTCTTGAATCAATACACTCATTCTCCACTCCCAGCCTTCTTAGGTACTACATGTAGGCACTTCACATGTGACTCCATGCTCTCTCCTCTCACGTACCCCCCTTCTCATTAATTCCTCAATTTTGCCTTTGTATCTCCTTTGTTCTCCTTGGATTTACGACTATATGCAGCTTGTTAGGAATTTGAGACCCGGAATAAAGATCAATTGATTTGCAAAATCCCTCTTATTGGTGGTAATCCTTGTGGTAACTCAGTAGGAAACACTCTGAAACTCATTCAACATATGTTGTCAAAAACCCTAGAAATTTCCTGGAGCTGCGTCTTGTACCTCTTTGGCTAACAACATGTAGACATAGAACTTTGTTTTCAACTCCCTTCTAACTCCTTTCCACCCACCACCAAAACACTTTTAGATTACCCATGCTTTGTCTTAGGTTTATAAATCATCAATGGTTTTAATGCATAGATGTTTCAATTAGGTTTCTTACAAAACACATATAAACCATTTGTTCCCCGTAAATAAACTTCACAAAACGATCATATTGCCACACGGCTCCCAATAATATGTGACAAATCACCATAGGCACAACCAGTCACAAATAACTCTTGATCCTCAATTTAACCAATTTTTAAAAAAACGCAATGAAGGCTTGTTTTGTTTACCTTAACATCGCGTTGTGTTGTAAGCCAATGTACTTGTAGGTTGAGGATTTGGTCTTGGAGGAATTTTGTCGAGCTTTCCAATTGTCCACCAACAACGTAATACCTAATGTGTGCAAACTCCCAGTATCTATGATTACTCACAAAGCTGCCGGAACATTACAACCTTGTGAGAAACATTTTATCCCTTTGACTCTCCAGGTTGCGCACTTTGGGACTGTACTAGCCCTACGTAACACTAAAGGATTGGACCTTGTGTTCTGTTGGATTTCCTCTGTGTCTTCCTCATATTTTCATCATTGCCATCCCTTCCTCTTTTCACTCTCCCTCATCCCATACATCTCCTCCTCTTCTTCAAGGCTTCCCCACTACCCACTTTCGAGTTGTTGTAAACCCGAGCCAAAAAAATGCGACAAGCGCCTGTTGAAGGGGACGGGCCCGTTACAGACACTAGTGAAACACACAATGCGTGAATCACTACGTTGGGGGCTTTGAAGATGAACTCTTATCCCTTGATGAAAGGGGGGTTAGGACCTTATCACAGTTTGGTTTTTGAGGAAAAGTATCATATCACCTTTTCTTTAGAATCATGGTTTTGAAGTTGTCTTGTTTGGGCGTGGCAACTTGTTTTTCTCAACCCTTGCTTCTCTCTACAACTTCATCAAAGGTCCAATAAGGTTGTAATTCGACGTTCTCCCTTATATTTGCATCGAGCCCAGCCACAAAACCGAGCCACTTTTGTGGTGCCTCCGTCTCTTCAAATCACACATCATGGATCAATTTTTTCAACGTCCACAATGTATTCATCAACCGTTTTTTCTATCTTGTTTTTTAAAGGAAAGTATGGCATCTTGATGAAATTGTTGTTTGCGAAATCTTGAGGACAAAACTTTTTCCTTCCTCATCTCCCTTTTTAATTTTAGACCATGAAGATATTTTTGATCCTACCGTCTTTCTTCTCTTTCTTTGTAAACAACCCTCAAGGCCATAACTTGCATAGAAGTGAGTTTAATTCCAATTCCGCCAAGTTTATAGGCTTATGTCATCAATAATTCTTTGTAACGAAAAATCCTCCAACCCTACTAAGCCAAAATCTAGAAATTTTTTTCAGGATCCATCCATCCATTAA
>PYUH01002458.1:0-16883 GCA_016808085.1 Suaeda aralocaspica | reverse complement strand
TGGGAGAGTTAGTGGCTTATGGAGACACAAGGCTTCTTGGGTTGACTAGGGTGGATTTTTACGTGTGCATGGTACATTACAAGCTTACTTCACGTAGATATCAACAAATATAAGTTAGTAGTTTAGAAGTTTGAGCTATATGGGTTTTCTTCCCACTGTCATTTGGTAGGGTTTTTACCATATGGTGTTGTGTTATTTTCTTGATTAGTTTATGATGTCAGGTTGATAGAATCAAGCATGGGAAACATAAAATGAGGTTTCTTGAAATAAAGATTGAATCTTGAAGAGTTTCTTGAAGTTCTTGAAATCGCAAGTCCAACAAAATCAACGAGATCAACAAGTTTATGGCGGGATTTTTGAAAGATTTTTGGAAGAGTGGGCAACGTTGTCAACACGGTTTTCAATTTGTTTGACTTGGTCAACTTTAGTTTGTTATTCGGAAATATGGTGACTAGATTTGATTGTGCAAAATATCTAAGATTTAGACTAGAATCAGGATTACAAAATATATGGTGCAAGATTGTATCCGGTTTTGTGGTGATATTCTTGTTATCCTAATCTTAGTTTGTTATACCAATATCTAAGGTACGTTAGGATATGTTTAGTTTCTGAAATATTGTGTGACATGTTTAGCTATAAATAGGATGTAAATACATCAATAAAATTCAGATTAGCTTGATTGAAAAACATAAGTTTTCCGTGTTTTTATTGTTTCAACAGAGAAAACAAAAATTTGAGAGTTTCTTGTGAGAATTCGATTGAGTGAGTGGTGCTTTGTGCTTTATCTCACGTGAGGATAGTTCTTAGGATTTGAGGGTGCTTTGCTTTAATCAACTTCTATCAACTATTCGCCTTAGAAGTTCGAATTTGTGGTCGTTGCTTTAAATCAATTTAAGTCTAATTTTCCTTTGTGTGAGTGGCGTTTGTTTATAACAAAATCACATCAACTTTTTGGTGCTTTCATTGAGAGATTCATTCAATCTCAAGTGTTCAAATATCAGTTATCATGGCTCAGAAGTGGAGACGAAAATCCACAAGGATTCACGAAAGGTTTGAGCTTGGCTCAAGCAAGGAGCTACGTATGCAAGGAAGATTGACGAGTTAAAGGCTCGTTTAGATGAAGTCCTAACCATCATGGCTTCTACCAAGAAAACTCCTACTAAATCTAACAAAGAGGGGCTACATCATCAGTGAAAGTGAGCAAGAAAGTGTGAGGAGTGTACGTAAACCAAAAAAGATACTCATCAAGTTCTATGATTATGAGAGAACAAGATCACAGGCACAAACATAAGGGAAAGATGAGGGTGATGATCGAAATCTTAAACTCGAAATTCCTGAATTTAATGGAGGTAAGGATCCTGAAAAATTTCTAGATTGGATTCGTAGGGTTGAGAGGATTTTTCGTTACAAAGAATATGATGATCATAAGTCTACAAATTGGCGGAATTAAAACTCACTTCCTATGCAAGTTTAGGCTTGAGGGTTACAAAAGAAAGAAGAAAAGGTAGGGTCAAAATATCTTCATGGGCTAAATTAAAAAGGGAGATGAGGAAACTTTGTTCCTCAAGATTTCGCAAACAATTCATTCATCAAGATGCATACATTAAACAAGATAAAAAACGGTTGATTAATACATTGTGGAGTTTGAAAAATTGATCATGATTTGTGACTTGGGAAGAGAAGAAGACCACAATGGCTCGTTTTGTGGCTGGTCTAGATGAAAATATAGGGAGAAAGTCGAATTACCAACCTTATTGGACCTTTGATGAAGTTTGTAGAGTGGCACAAGGTTGAGAAACAAGTTGCACGTAAGCCAAAGACATACTTCAAAACTTATGACACTAAGGATGTGATACTTTTCCTCAAAACCAAACTTTGATAAGGTTTACTAAACCACCCTTCATCAAGGATAAGATTCATCTTCAAAGCCCCCAAAGTAGTGATTCACCGTTGTTGTTTCAAGTGTAAGAGGGCAAGGTAACATTCAAAGAGATTGTCCTCATGCTAGGTCACAACAACTCGAAATTGGTAGATGGGGAAGCCTTAGAAGAGGAGAATTTTGGGATGAGGGAGAGGAAGAGTATCCATTATGAAAATATAGACCAAAGAGAGGAAGTCCAACCAGAAACACCAGGCCAATCCTTGGTGTTCGTAGGGTATTACAATCTCAAGTGCACAACCTTGGGAGAGTCAAAGAGATAAAATTTTTCTCACAAGGTGTATGTTCAGGCAAGCTTTGTGATGTGATCTAGATACTGGAATTGCACAATGTATATCTACGTGTTTGGTGGAAAAACTCGCAATACCTACAAAGATACATCCTCAACCATACAAGCTAACATTGGCTTAGCAACAACAAGCGATGTTAAGTAGACAAACAGCCTTGATTGCATTTAAATTGGTAATTTGAGGATCAAAGTACTTTGTGATGTTTTCTATGGAGTCTTGTCATATACTATTGGAGACCTTGGCAATATGACCGTTTGTGAAGTTTAATGGGAGGACAAATGTTTATATTTGTGCGCAAAAAACCTAATGAGAAATCAATATGCATTGAAAACCCTTGATGATTTCTAAACCTAAAACAAGCATGTGTATTCTAAAAGGTTTCTGTTGTGGGTGGAAAGGAGTTTAGAAAGGGAGTTGAAAACTAGTCCTATGTCTTTATATGTTGGTAAGCCAAAGAGTTACGAGATGAAACCCCAAAGGTATTCCTAGGTTTTGCATCCTGTTAGTTGAATGAGTTTTCAGATGTGTTTCCTAATGAGTTGCCCCAGGGTTACCCCATAACGTGGAATTGAACATCAAATTGATCTTATTCCTGGGTCTCAAATTCCTAACAAGCCTGCATATAGATGTAATCCAGAGGAGACCAAGGAATACAATGCAAATGTGAGGAATTAATGGAGAGGGGGTACGTGAAGAGAGAGCATGAGTCCATTTGCTGTGCCTAACATTAATAGTGCCTAAGAAGGATGGGACTGGAAGATTGTATTGATTCAAGGGCAGTTAACATATTAACCGTCCAGTAGAGTTGTCCTATACCTAGATTCGATTGATTTGATTCACATCAAATTTGATTCATTCAATCTCAAGTGTTCAAATATCAGTTATCATGGCTCAGAAAGGTGGAGACGAAAATCCACAAGAGTTCACGAAAGGTTTGAGCTGGCTCAAGCAAAGGAGTCACGTATGCAAGGAGAGATTGACGAGTTAAAGGCTCGTTTAGATGAAGTCCTAAACCAGCATAAGCTTTTACCAAAGAAAACTCCTACTAAATCTAAACAAGAGGAGGCTCATCATCAGTGAAGTGGCAAGAAGTGTGAGGAGTGTACGTACAAAAAAACAAAAAAAAATACTCATCAAGTTCTATAGTGTGATGAGGAACCAAGAGTCAAGAGCACAAACATAAGGAAGATGAGGGATGATGATCGAAACTTCAACTCGAAATTCCTGAATTTAATGGAGTTTAGGGATCTCAAAAATTTTCTAATTGGATTCGTAGGTTTGAGAGGATTTTTCGTTACAAACACTATGAATATGATCATAATAGTCTTACCATTGGGGTTGCTTCTTGTTTTCCACCTTCAATTAAACCCAAACCCTCGAAGTTTTGCTCATTGATATGCGTATCATTTTTAGTCTAATTTCTGATGATTATCTTGTTTATTAATTATTTAGTCAATTTTTTAGGATAATTTCTTGATTAGTTAGTTAGTTAGAGTTTGTTATGAAAGATAAGATCAAAGTGCAAGTTGCATGATGATGTGGTAATCCTATCTTTAGTTTGTTGAGCAAGATTAGGATTTATTTACCTAGTTTGTGGGTGATTCTTTTGTAGATTCTAGTTAGGATTTTGTTGTTGATTATACCTATAAATAATCTCAACAATAGGATGTAATTAGTTAAGTTTTACACATTGAAAATTCAATACATTGAATTCCGAAATTTGCGCAAGTTTGTGAGTAAACTTTGTTCAAATTTTTTCTTCATAAATTTGTGAGTCAGGAGTGATAAACAAATTTAGATCCTAGTTAATTAATTGCAGGATTGTATTAATTAATTAGCCTTCAATTAAATAATTCAAGAGTGGAGAGTTTAATTGATAAACAACACGTGAGTTTTAGGTTGTATTTGCGAGTACCACTTAAAATCCACATTAGTTTCTGCCTCTACTTCTTCCATATCATTGCTGCTTTGTTCTTCCTGGGAATCAATATTTTCCTCCTCCCCTTCTTCAAGAAAAACATCTAAGTAGGCATCTTCGATTTCCTTTGCTTCCCTGACAGTGATTACCCTAGAGTATGGGCAATTTTTTTGTAGGCGTCCTACTCCTTGACACTTAAAACACTTCCTTTTTTCTTTAGGGATTGTCAGTGGTTTGATTGGAGTGGCTGCCCTTTAATCATTGTCCAATTTAGGTTTAGCACTAGCTGGTTGGGAATACACCACTACCTTCTTGGATTCATAGGATTTAAAGAATGCTTTTGGCTTCTTTGAATTCCCATGTTTTTCCACCCTGAGTGCCACTTTGCAAATCTCATCATACGTCCAGTAGGGTTGCAATTCTACTCTTTCCCTAATGGATTCATCCAGCCCTGCCACAAACCGAGCAACTTTGTGATCTTCCTTCTCTTCTAGGTCAGACAATATCATCAATTTTTCGAAAGCATTGATATACTCCACGACACTTTTCTGTCCTTGTTTCAAGGTATGCATCTTTAGGAAATTGTTCTGCTCATACTCATGTGGTACAAATTTTTTTCTCAATTCTCTCTTCAATTTGCGCTATGAACAAATTTTTGATATGCCTTCCTTTTTGCGTTTTCTTTGTAATCCTTCATACCACAAGCTAGCATAAGATGTTAGTTTTAATTCTGCCACTCTGAAGGCCTTATGATCATCATACTCCTTGTAATTGAAGATCCTTTTGGTTCTCCTAAGCCAATCAAGGAAAATTTCTGGATCTAAGCTACCGTTGAACTCAGGAACGTCCAACTATAAACTACGATCATTGTAGAGGCCCCACATTTTAGGGTCCCAAATTTTTTTGGTCACCTTTCCCAAACCGTCCATAGGTTGAGTTTGATTTAAAAAAATTGGCTTAAGGAAAAGTGAAATGGAATTTTTCAGAAGTATTTTGCAAGAAAACAGGAGCGCAAGAATTTCAGTCGCGCTGGCAACGTAGCGTGACAAAGTTTGTCACGCTGACTGTGTAGCGCTACAAAGTTTGTCACACTGCATGTGTAGCGCAACAAACTTTATGCCGCTGCGACGTTAGCGTGACAAAGTCTGTCGCGCTACGCTATTTTAATGTTTTTAATCTTTAATTATCTTTTTTTTTCGCGTGAGATAATATCAACGAATACCGACGATGCTAGTAAGGAGTCGCGAATGAGTTTTAAGAATCAAACTCAAAAACCGTGTATTTAGATTGATTACGAATGGGGCACGAATACGAGACGATAATCTAAATTGCACGAATAACCATTTCGATCCCATGGGGATGACTCCAAGTTAGGATCTTACGAACCAAAGGTTAGATTCGGGGGTGAAGGTACTAATATGGCAGAGTGCGTCATACTAGCCCGTAGGCGGCCATTACTAGTTTTCTGTCAATTATACACAAGTTATACAAAGAACCAAGTAACTGATTTACAACCTAATACAAAATTGCTATTATTAAGGTGAAATCAAATAAAACTAATTAATTTAGCCAAATCGTCTTTAAGATTAATTCAAGGTTCCTAGCATGATACAATTTGTCCAAAAATTATCTTAGTTTAATGTGATAAATTAATTCAAATTAAGTCCTTTAACAAAAACATTGTGAAAAATTGAAATAAATATACAAATAAATAATTACAATAATCAATACATAAAGTTTAATTTAAGACTCTCAGAAAACTTACATAATTTAAGATTCGTAAGAATCATGGTAGTATAATATGAAAATCTTCGAGTATTAATTTGGACAAAGTTTCGAATTTAATTCGTAAAAATAAGAAATTAACCCACTTAATTAGAAATAAAATAAAAAAGATAATTTGACGAAGAAAAGTTTAAGTGTAAAGAGAAAAGGAGAAAAAAGAGAGAGAAAGTAGGTTTTTGAGGATGAGAGAATGTCGGTTTTGGAAGTGTAAGAATGGGTAGAAAAAATCAAGAGAGTGAGGAGCCTGTTTTAGAGGAGAAAAAAGGGTATTTATAAGAAAATGTGTAGTGCGATAGGTTTTATCACGTTGGCCGGGTACTACAAGTTTACTATTGGGCTTAGTCGCGCTACGCTAAAACTCGTTTTTTTTCTTTTTTTTTTTCAAATCAAATATTGGGCTTATATAAAAATCCAATAATATAAATGGGCTTTTTTTTAAATTATTTTGTAGTTTAAGAAAAATAGTAAAATTAAGTCCAATAACATCAATTGTATAATAATCTAGACAAATGGGTTTTATTGTTCATCATGGAGTCTTACCACGGGACCGGGGACTAAATTAGGTGTCTACAGTTAGCCCCCACTTTGATTGAATCTGAGTAAGACGAAAATCAAAGTATGCTCGAATCGCTTTTCGAGACTTCCATATTCGGAACCAAGGGCTCCTTATTAACCAATGGGTGTATCAAGATTTTAGAAAGCAATGGCTTCCAGAACTTAAAATCTTTTTGTTTTTGAAAATTGGAATAGTTATTTTCTAATTAATCGACTTTCTTACATTGAAATTGACATATAGAAAATAAGTTTTAATAAATTCATTTATTTATTAAAACGTTCTAAATTCAATTTTATAAGCAAAAGTAATAAATTAGTCTATTTATTATGAACCTAGTAAATTCTCTTATTAATATTTGAAGAAAAGGTAATAAATTCTCTTATTTATTAATATTTTTAGTAAATTCGCTTATTTACTAAGAATATTTGAAGAAAAGGTAATAAATTTGCTTATTTATTACTATTTTAGTAAATTCACTAATTTACCAAAGAAGTGTTTGAAGAAAAGGTAATAAATTCGCTTATCTATTACTATTTTAGTGAATTTGCTTATTTACTAAAAATATTTGAGGAAAAGGTAATAAATTCACTCATTTATTTATTGAATTTGTTGAAAAAAAAATTAATAAATTCGCTCATTATTACTATTTGGAGTAAATTCACATATTACTTTTTTGAGTAAATTCACTTATTTACCAAAATTATTGAAAAATGTAATAAATTCGCTGATTTATTATTATTTTGAGTAAATTCGCTTATTTACCGAAATTATTGAAAAATGTAATTCGCTCATTTATTATTATTTTGAGTAAATTTGCTTATTTACCGAAATTATTGAAAAATGTAATTTGCTCATTTATTACCACTTTAGGTAAATTTGCTTATTTACCGAAATTATTGAAAAAAGGTAAATTATTCGTTCATTTATTACTATTTAGAGTAAATTCGTTTATTTACTAGAATTGTTGACAACAGCTAATGATGTTGTCATAAAATCACAAACCTTAACTCAATGTTTTTTTCCTTTTGAGTATTTTGGATAAAGGAGTGAGAAAAGGGATTAACATCAAAAATAAAATCAAAGCACTTGAAAATACAACAAAGCACAGTCAATAACGCTAGCCTTGTAGCGTCACAAAGCCAACCACGCTGATGTGTCAGCGCGACAGTAGAAAAGGCGCTAAGACCTTTAGCGCGGTTGTTGCTATCACGCTCCCAAGTGAGCGTTTCTTCATTTGTTGTGTTCGAAATGTTGCTCAAATCATAAAAGTTGATGTTCAATTAATAATACATGGTAGTGTTGTGTAGAAACATTGGCATGGTTTCATTGCTGGGCTTGAGTGATGGCGCTGCAGAATTAGTCGCGCTACATGTTGTAGCGTGGTACAGTTAGTCGCGCTACTGAGGCAGCGTGTTTGGGTTTGTGACGCTGAGGTGTTAGCGTAGTACATTGTCTTGCGCTATCCTGCTCTTTCCTTTAAGTGCTTCTTCTTTTGTAATGTAAGTGCTTGTATCTCAAACATTCTTTAATTTAGTTAATTTTGAGAAATATGAGGTGAATTTGTTCTTACATGTTGATTTAGAGAATTATTTGTTATAACTTATTCAAATGTAGTCATACAAATGATCAAGCATATGAAGTAAATTTGTTTTATAATGATTATTGAAGAATGCTCCAAGCATTGTAAGAGTAGTATGCTTTTATTTTCTTAAACAAAAGTGCTTTGGCAAATGATTCGCTAAATGATGTTATAGAATGAAGTATAATGCTCCATGAACTATTGAGAAGTGCTCTTGATTAGTTTATTATAAGAGTAATGGGCTCTTAATTAATAATCAAAAAGTGAAAATGCTCTTGATTAATTTATTTTAATTATAAGAGTAACATGCTCTTAATTTAATAAAGAAGAGCAATGGGCTCTTAATTAATAATCAAAAGTGAAAAAATGCTATTAATTTTACCTCAAATGACATAGCGCACGAAAATTAGTAGCGCTGCTGCTGTAGCGTGACAAACTTTGTTGCTCTACGTGATGGAGCAATGCATAATTTGTTGCGCTTGTTAAGTAGCGCTGAAAATGTTGTGGCGCTCCTCATTTAGCGCTACAAAGTCTGTGATGCTACGCTCTTTTAATTTTCTGACTCTTTTTTTTTTTATAGCTTTTCAAGTTTAACTTCAATAATTGTTCTTGTATTATTGATTAGACCTTGGGCCTTTTATTTTTGACATATAACTAATGAGCTATATTTTGAGACCGAGGGTCCGAGTAGGGGAAAAATGGCAATATTTTGTGGAGGGTTATCCGACGTACTCCCAAAATAATCGCCAAAATGAAGTTTCAAGTGAGCCAACTTCCATGGTTATTTTTTTCATAAGGGGCAACAAGAAAATGTCATAAGTTTAATGAGATTTTGAAGCAAGTGGCTTCATAACTAATTTTGAAAAGAACGTAGCCCCCAGGGTGTATAAGGTCTGTCTCTTATACACATCTCTCGTATAGATTTTGGAGTGAGGACCAAATAGGTGAAGGACTGACTTCTGACACAAAACTAGGCTTTTTTCAAGCGATAATCAACTTTTAGAAGNGCTCAAATTAGCTACTAATGAGCACGACGAAAACAATCAAAAATATGCACAAATGAGCACGGAGGTGCCATAGCATGAGTTAGTAGGAAGCAAGGGATGGGGGTATCTCAACTTTCCCTAAATCGATTTTTTTTTTGTACGAGGAGAATGAGGAAGAAAGAATAGTAGAAGTTAAGGATCCAAAATTGATTACAGTTGTTGTATAATGTGCTAGACAACGCTTATGATTCAAAGGGGAGTGATTTTAGCTTGCTCATTTGATCTTAGTTTATGAGCCATCACCTTATACTTTCGTGATTGTCTTGTTTGAGAAGTTTGTTTCAAATTCAACTATTGGCTACTAGTAATGTGAATCTCTTTAGAGAAATAAGAGATCAATATTATAAATGCTTGCTCAAGTTTTAAAGTGTAGTTGAAGAGATAATGCTTGAAGTAGACAAGTTGCCAAGCTTATGAAGACAAAAACTAGAAGAGATAAGAAAGATTTTGGTGATGAGAGGTTGATATGGAGTCAAAGTGATGCCTCATGCTGCCATGGATATGTATAAGATAGCTATGAAAATTCATTCTTTAAGAGAAAGTGAAGAAGTTGGATGATTTTGCGGAATAAAAAGGAACGAGTGAAGGAAGTATGTGAGTGTTTGAATTAAAAGATGACACTACAAGAGTTGATGATGATGAGCATGAGAAAGGAAAGAAGCTTGATGAAGAAGAGTATGTGTGAAAAAAAGGAAAGAAGGATGATATGTGTAGAAGAAAATGACTTGCTTTATGTGACATTAAGGCAATTTTCTTTTAAGGACGGTTGTGCGTCCTAAAATAAAACAGTATCCAAGACCTTAGGTGGGTCTTGTGTTCAAAGGACCTTTTTTTTCATGGGCCCTTAAAATTTTACTCATGTTACATGTCCTTAAGATGTAGGACTATTAAGACCGCACCTTATGAAATGTTGCATACGTATCCAATTCGTGTTGGAATCAGGTCTTACGTAGCTCTTGCTTCGGAGTTATTGATCTGTTAAAGGTAAAGATGCAAGTTTTTTTTTTTTTGCATTTTTGTTACACCAAAAGGAGGGCTTTTTCAGGGTTGTATCGTGGCTAAGCTAAGGGTGTAAGAAAGAAATGGAAAGAAGGCTCAAATACCCATAATTAACCCAAACTATGCTACAAACTTGTTCTTAGACTTGAGCAACTCTATTACTTACAACTTTACTTGTTGACACCTTTTCATGCATTTCCATTTGCTTGAATTGAAAATCAAAGTTACTTTAACATGATTTGCTTTATGGAATTGCATTTTATTCTATGTCCTTGTAGCATTCCCATCCCCAGGCTAAGTTTGATGTAGGTTGAAAGAAACAAGCTATGTGTTTAGGCACAAACGAGCTACCAAGAAAGTGGATCATAATGTAGGTTATTCAAGATAACGGAGACATTTTTAGGGTTTCAAAGGTGCCTCTTATGTTGGTGTATTGCATCTTTAAATAAACACTTAGTGGACTTGGAGTGAGCCCCCAATTTTTGAGACTTAAATTGAGCCTCAATTAAACTTTTAGGCTCGTGATGACTGAGCCTATGGTTAATAAAGTAAAGTTTGTTGCTCAAAAGAGAATTTATTTGAACCACTTTGCTTTAATAAATTAATTATGTAATTGACTAATGTGGATTTTTAGTAGTATCCGCAAATACAACCTCAAATTCACGTGTTGCTTATCAATCAAACTCTCCACTCCTGGATTATTTAATTGAAGGCTAATTAATTAACACACTCCTATAATTAATTAACTAGGATATAAATTTGTTTATCACTCTTGACTCACAAATTTATGATGAAAATTCGAACAAAAACTCTTGCGCAAGTTTCCGTGAAATTCAACGAAGTGAACTTTTATTTTCAGTGAGAAAAACTTAATTAATTACATCCTATTGTTGAGATTATTTATAGGTATAATCAACAACAAAATCCTAACTAGAATCTACAAAAGAATCACGCATAAACTAGGGAAATAAATCCTACTTGTGCAACTTGCTCAATAAACTAAATATAAGATTACCACATCATCATGCAACTTGTATTTTGATCTTATCTTTCCTAACAAACTCTAACTAACTAAGTAACTAACTAATCAAGAAATTATCCTAATAACTTGACTAAATAATTAATAAACAAGATAATCATCAGAAATTACACCAAAAATTACGAAAATATCTTGGTGCCCAAGATTGCCAAAATTCACGCAAATTCTCGCCACAAAGAACCGTCAATTTTTGCGCAACTTCCAAGATTCTTCAAGAATTTCAAGAAATGCTTCAAGATTCAATCTTTCAATCAAGAAACCTTCAAGAAACCATTCTTCATTTATTTTAGCATATTTATGATGATCAAGACTCCACAAGAACTAATAATAATGTCCAAAATGAGAAAAGCCTATCAAGTGAAATGGGAAAAAACTCATGGACCGAACCAACTTGTTCCCTGTAACCACCATGTGTTTCCATCCTATGCTTTCATTAGTTATAGTGATTATCACTTAAATTAACTAATGTCTCACTCCATTAGTGACAAAAATATTAATGATCATCATCCATAGTGTTGGCAAGGAAGCCATCACCAATGTCAGTGCTTACCACATTGTTTACCATTGTCACCCAAACCTGTGATTTATCCTTATCAAACCCAATAGGATTTATTAATAGATTGATTGGTTCATCCACTATTGGTGTATTATAGGATATTTCACTAAGACCTAAATTTACATCATTCTCCCCTGGTTGAGAAGAATTTGTCCTCAAATTCACGTCATCCCAACATGGAATAAGTGAATCACCACTTGTGCGTTTTTTGATTTGCAATATAAGCCATATCCAAACATTGAACAAACTAATTATGACAAGCACCTTTTTAAACCTCATTGATTCTTGTTTATCAGGCAATTCATCTGGAAACACATCAGCAAATTCTTCTAGCAAAGGAGTGAGGCGCGAATCTGTTGATACTTTATTTGATGTTGCTTCCTTTACAAAGAGAATAAATGCAGGGTTCCCTTGCTCTACCTCCTTCTCAAAATACTTAGCAGAAAGGAATAAACTGGTTTGTTTCTGGGCTTTTCTTGTAGATGGAGTCAATGGTAGGAGGTTGATTCGTTTCCTATCCTTCAGAACTGTATATACATTCGAGTCTCCATTGTGTTGCACCTTCCTATCATATTGCCAGGGTCTTCCCAGGAGCAATTGGCACGCAGTCATTGGCACAACATCACACCATAATTCATCATTGTACAGGCCAATGGTGAAATTTATCAATGCTTGCTTCCTTACTTCAATTCCTTTAGTATCATCAAGCCAATTTAAATTATAAGGACTGGTATGGTCTCTCTGTGTCAATTTTAACCTTTTCACCAAATCTTTGGATGCTACATTGGTGCAGGATCCACTGTCAATGATCAAATTACAAAGATAGGGACCAATTTTGCAGACACTATGAAATAGACTCTCCCTCTGAGTTGCATGTGGTTCCACAGTTGAATGCAATACTCTCCTAACCATAAAGGCTTCGCCACCTTGACTCAATGGGGATTGGTTCACAATTTCTAGGGTGTCATCATCAGAATCCTCCCCTCTCTGATTTTGAATGATGTCCTCATCATCTTCAACCACAATCTGGTAAATTTCTTCCTCGGTTGCCCATAACTTGGCTTGCTCCATAGCAAACGTGCGTTTGGAGGTACAATTAGAAGCAATATGACCATGACCTTGACATTTAAAACACGTTCGGCAGTCTTCATGTTCTGGTTTAGGAACCACTTTTGATATGAATATCAATGAGCAAAACTTCGAGGGTTTGATAGAAGGTGCAAAACAAGATGCAACCATGGGAGAGCTAGTGGCTTATGGAGACACAAGACTCTTAGGGTTGGCTAGGGTGAATTTTTACGTGTGCATGGTGACATGCACAAGTCTCCTCACGTAAAAATCAAGCAAGCATAATTAGTAGTTTAGGAGTGTTGAGCTATATGGGTTTTCTTCCCACTTCATTTGATAGGGTTTTACCATATGGTGTTTTGTGATTTTCTTATTTAGTTTATGAGTCATGGTTGATGGAATCAAACATGGGAAACACAAGATTGAAGGTTTCTTGAAATAAAGATCGAAGCTCAAAGGGTTTCTTGAAGTTCTTGAAAATGGAAGTCCATCAAAAATCAAAGGAAACTATAGCGGGTTATATGGCGGGATTTTTGAAAGATTTTGAAGGATTTGGGCAACGTTGTCAACGGTGTTTTCCGTGTTGTTTGACTTGGTCAACTTTAGTTAGTTAGTTGAAAATATTGTCCTTAGATTTGTTTCTCAAAATATCTAAGATTTAGGCTAGAAAATCAGATTACAAGTATATGGCGCAAGATTGTATCCGGTTTTGTAGAGATTATCTTGTTATCCTAATCTTAGTTTGTTATACCATAAATCTAGGGTAGTTAGGATTTGTTTAGGATATTCACATATTGTGTGATATGTTTAGCTATAAATAGGATGTAAAATACATCAATAAAATTCAGATTAGATTGATTTGAAAACACATAGTTTCCGGTTTATTGTTTCACGTAAGTAAACAGAAATTTGTGAGGATTCTTGTGAAGAATTCGACGAGTGAGTGGTGCTTTTGAGCTTTATCTCACGTGAGGATAGTTTTTAGGATTTGAAGGTGCTTTGTTTTAATCAAATTCTATTAATTATTCGCCTTAGAACTTCAAATTTGTGGTGCGTAGCTTTATCAAATTTCTGCTCTAAGTTTATCTTGTGTGAGTGGCGTTTGTTTATAACAAAATTCACATCAACTTTTGGTGCTTTCGTTGAGAGATTCGTTCAATCTCAAGTATTCATAATCAATTCTCATGGCTCAAGAGGATGGAGATGAAAATCCACAAGGATTTACGAAGGGTTTGAGTTTGGCTTAAGCAAAAGAAATACGTATGCAAGGGGAGATTGACGAGTTGAAGGCTCGTTTAGATGAAGTCTTAACCATCATGGCTTCTACCAAGAAAACTCCTACTAAATCTAAACAAGAGGATGGCTCATCATCAAGTTCAAGTGAGCAAGAAAGTGTGAGGAGTGTACGTAAACCAAAAAAGGGATACTCATCAAGTTCTAGTNTTGCGTAAACCAAAAAATGGATACTCGTCAAGTTCTAGTGACGATGAGGAACCTAGATCAAGGCACAAACGTAAGGGAAAGATGAGGGATGATGATCGAAATCTTAAACTCGAAATTCCTGAGTTTAATGGAGGTATGGATCCTGAAAAATTTTTAGATTGGATTCGTAGAGTTGAGAGGATTTTTCGTTACAAGGAGTATGATGATCATAAGTCCTACAAATTAGCGGAGTTAAAACTCACTTCCTATGCAAGTCTATGGCTTGAAGGGTTACAAAGGAAAAGAAGGAAGGAAGGTAGGTCGAAGATCTCATCATGGTCTAAATTAAAGAGGGAGATGAGGAAACGTTTTGTCCCTCAAGATTTCGAACAAAACAACGTAACTTCATTAAGATGCATACATTGAAGCAAGATAGAAAATCTGTTGATGAATATATTGTAGAGTTTGAAAAATTGATCATGGTTTGTGATTTAGAAGAGAAGGAGGACCACAAAGTGGCTCGTTTTGTGGCTGGTCTAGATGACAACATAAGGGAGAAGGTCGAATTACAACCTTATTGGACCTTTGATGAAGTTTGTAGAGTGGCTGCAAGGGTTGAAATGCAAGTAGCACGTAAGCCAAAAGCATACTTCAAGACTTACGATCCTAAGGAGAAACGTGATACCTGTCCTCAAAAATTAAACTTTGATAGGGTTACTAAACCACCCTTCATCAAGGATAAGAGCTCAACTTCAAAGCCCCAAAGTAGTGATCCACGCATTATTTGTTTCAAGTGTAAAGGGCAAGGTCACATTCAAAGAGATTGTCCTCATGCTAGGGTCACAACAACTCGAAATTGGGTAGATGAGGAAAACCTTGAAGAAGAGGAGGAGGTGTATGAGGATGAGGGAGAGGAAGACTATGCCAAATATGAAAATATGGAGGAAGAAACGGAGGAAGTTCAACCAGAAACACAAGGCCAATCCTTGGTTTTGCGTAGGGTGTTGCAATCCCAAAGTGCACAACCGTTGGAGAGTCAAAGAGACAAAATTTTTCTCACAAGGTGTAATGTTCAAGGCAAGCTTTGTGATGTAATCATAGATACTGGGAGTTGCACAAATGTAGTCTCTACATTGTTGGTGGAAAAGCTCGCAATTCCTACAAAGGTACATCCTCAACCATACAAGCTACATTGGCTTAGTAACACAAGCGATGTTAAGGTAAACAAACAAGCTTTGATTGCGTTTAAAATTGGTAAATTTGAGGATCAAGTACTTTGTGATGTTTGTCCTATGGATGCTTGTCATATATTATTGGGTAGACCTTGGCAATATGACCGTTTTGTGAAGTTTAATGGGCGAACAAATGTCTATATTGTGCGCAAGAATTCTAATGAGAAATCGTTTGCATTAAAACCCCTGATGATTCCTAAACCTAAGTTAAGCATGAGTAATTCTAAAGGTGTTTTGTTAGTTGGTGGAAGGGAGTTAGAAAGGGAGATGAAAACAAGTTCTATGTCTTAAATGTTGTTAGCTAAGGAGGTGAAGGATGAAGCCCAGGAGATTCCTAGGGTTTTGCATCCCATGTTGAATGAGTTTTCAGATGTGTTTCCTAATGAGTTGCCACCAGGATTACCACCAATAAGAGGGATTGAACATCAAATTGATCTTATTCCTGGGTCTCAAATTCCTAACAAGCCTGCATATAGATGTAATCCAGAGGAGACAAAGGAGATACAAAGGCAGATTGAGGAGTTAATGGAGAGGGGATACGTGAGAGAGAGCATGAGTCCATGTGCTGTGCCTACATTGATAGTACCTAAGAAAGATGGGACTTGGAGAATGTGTATTGATTCAAGAGCATTTAACAATATAACCGTCAAGTATAGGTTTCCTATACCTAGATTGGACGATTTATTAGATGAATTACATGGTTCTCAATTGTTTTCAAAAATTGATTTAAGAAGTGGCTATCATCAAATCGAATGAAAGAAGGTGATGAGTGGAAAACAGGTTTTAAACAAAAAACTAGGGCTTTATGAATGGTTAGTCATGCCTTTTGGTTTAACTAATGCACTAGTACGTTTATGAGGTTGATGAACGAAGTTTTAAAGCCATACATTGGTAAATTTGTAGTGGTGTATTTAGATGATATCTTGGTTTATAGCAAAGAGTGTTAATGATCATCTAATTCATTTAAGGAGTGTGTTTGAGACATTACGGGAACAAAAGCTTTATGCTAAGCTTGAAAAGTGTTATTTGATGGTACCAAGTGTAACGTTCTTACGGTATATTGTATCTAAAGATGGGGTTTCTGTTGATCTATCTAAAGTAGAAGCTATAAAATCATGGCCCACACCTAAAAGTGTGACAGAGGTACGTGCTTTCCATGGGTTAGCCTCGTTTTATAGGAGGTTTGTGAAGAATTTTTCATCTGTTGTTGCTCCTATGACAAACCAACGTTTGAGTGGACTAAGGGGGCACAAGAAGCTTTTGACTGATATAGAAGTGCTTTGTAACACACCCATACTAGCCTTACCAGATTTTTCTAAACCATTTGAGGTTGAGACAGATGCAAGTGGGGTAGGAATTGGTGCTGTTCTAGTACAAGGAAAAAGGCCAATTGCTTACTTTAGTGAGAAATTGAATGGTGCTAAATTGAACTATTCTACGTATGACAAAGAATT
>PYUH01002450.1:8597-31097 GCA_016808085.1 Suaeda aralocaspica | reverse complement strand
CAACAACAACAAAAGCAGGAACAGCTTTAACAGCAACAACAACAACAACAACAACAAAAACAAGAACAACAACAACAACAACAACAACCACAAGAACAAAAATCAAACCAACAACAACAACAGCAACAACAAAACCAACAGCAACAACAACAACAACAACAGAAACAACAGCAGCCACACCAACAACTTCAACAACAACAATAACAGCAACAACAAAATGAACAACAACAACAATAATAACAACAACAACAAAACAAACAACAACAACGACAACAACAACAATAACAACAACAGAAACAGCAGAAACAACTACAACACCAATAGCAGCAACAACAGCAACAGTAGCATCAACAACAAAAACAACAACAACAACAACATCAACAAAACCAACTATAACAGCAACACCAGCAACAATAACAACAGCAACAAAAGCAGCAACAACTTTAATAGCAGCAGCAACACCAACAGCAAAAACAACAGCAACAACAACAAAAACAATAACAACAGCAGCAGCAACAGCAGCACCAACAACATCAACAACGACAACGACAACATCAACAACAACAACAACAATAACAGTATCAAAGAGAAATGGGTTTTTATGGTTTTTAGTCTCTTCGTTTCCTTACGATATGTCTTAACCTAATTCTTAGACATTGAAGATTCTTAGCGGACCTGTGTTGTCAAACGGTGGGAGAGATATAGTAATAAAGTATATGGTCTAGAGTCCAAGACCTGATTCCACTGCTCCATAGTATGAAAACAAATTAGTCTTCGCTTCGCCGCTGTACCGATAGAAACAACAGCAACAAAAGTAGCTACAGTTTTGACAGCAGCAGCAGCAACAGCAGCAACAACAACAACATCAACAAAAGCAACAACATCAACAACAACAACAACTACTGCAACACCAACAGGAACAACAAGAGCAACAAAAGCAGCCACAACTTAAACAGTAGGAGCAACACCAACAGCAACAACAGCAATAACAACAACAACAACAACATCAACAAAAGCAACAACAACAACTACTGCAACACCAACAGGAACAACAAGAACAACAAAATCAGCCCTAGCTTTAACAGTAGGAGGAACACCAACAGCAACAACAAGAACAACAAAAGCAGCACCAGCTTTCACAGCAGCAGTAACAACAAGAACAACAGCAATAACAACAACAACAAAAACAAATCCAACAACAATAACAGTAACTACTACAACACCAACAGGAACAACAACAACAACAACAAAAGCAGCAACAGCAGCAACAACAACAACAACTACAACAAGAACAAGAACAACAACAACAACAACCGCAACAACAAAAACCAAACCAACAACAACAACTGCAACAACAAGAACAAGAACAAGAACAAGAACAACAACAACCGCAACAACAAAAACCAAACCAATAACAACAACCGCAACAACAAAACCAACAACAACAACAACAACAAAACCAACAGCAACAACAACAACAACAACAACAGAAACAGCAGCAGCAACACCAACAACAACAACAACAACAATAACAGCAACTACAGAATGAACAACAACATCAACAACAATAACACCAACAACAACAACAGCAACAACAACAACAACAATAACAACAGAAACAGCATCAACAACAGCAACACCAACAACAGCAACGACAGCGACACTAACATCAACAACAAAAACAACAACAACAACAACAACAACAAAACCAACAACAATAACAGTAACTACTGCAACACCAACAGGAACAACAACAACAACAACAAAAGCAGCAACAGCTTTAACAGTAATAGCAACACCAACAGCAACAACAACAACAACAAAAGCAGCAATAGCTTTAACAGCAGCAGCAACAACAACAACAACTACAACAAGAACAACAACAACAACAACAACAACAACCGCAACAAGAAAACCAGCAACAACAACAACAACAAAACCAATAGCAACAACAACAACAACAATAGAAACAGCAGCAGCAACACCAACAACAACAACAACAACAACAAAACCAACAGCAACAACAACAACAACAACAATAGAAACATCAGCAGCAACACCAACAACAACAATAACAGCAACTGCAGAACGGACAACAACAACAACAACAATAACAGTATCAACTCAACAAGCAACAACAACAACAATAATAACAACAACAGAAACAGCAGCAACAACAGCAACACCAACAACAGCAACGACAACAACAATAGCATCAACAACAAAACCAACAACAACAACAAAACCAACAACAATAACAGTAACTACTGCAACACCAACAGAAACAACAACAACAACAAAAGCAGCAACAGCTTTAACAGTAACAACAACACCAAGAACAACAAAAGCAGCAATAGCTTTAACAGCAACCACAGCAGCAACAACAACAACTACTACAACAAGAACAAGAACAGGAACAACAACCGCAACAACAAAACCAACAACAACAAAACCAACAGTAACAACAACAACAACAACAACAACAGAATCAGCAGCAGCAACACCAACAACAACAACAACAACATCAATAACAGCAACTACAGAACGTACAACAACAACAACATCAATAACAGTAACTATAGAACGAACAACAACAACAACAACAATAACAGCAACAACTAAACAAGCAACAACAACAACACCAACAACAACAACAACCACAATAACAACAACAGAAATAGCAGCAACAACAGCAACACCAACAACAACAACGACAGCAACAATAGCATCAACAACAAAAACAACAAAAACAACAACAACAACATCAACAAAACCAACAACAACAGCAACACCAGTAGGAACAACAACAGCAACAAAAGCAGCAACAACAGTATCAACGAGAAATGGCTTTTTATGGTTGTTAGTCTCTTCGTTTCCTTACGATATGTCTTAACTTAAATCCTAGAGATTGAAGATTCTTAGCGGACCTATTGTCAAACAATGGGAGAGATACAGTGATAAATTCAGAGCAGGGAAGTATATGGTCCAGAGTCCAAGACCTGATTCCACTCCTCCTTAGTATGAAAACCGATAAGTCTTCGCTTCGCCACTGTACCGATAGAAACAACAATAACAAAAGTAGCAACAGCTTTAACATCAGCAGCAACAACAACAACATAAACTGAAGCAACAATAGCAACACCAACAGCAGCAACAACAGCAGCAGCAACAACAACAACGACAACATCAACAAAACCAACAACATCAACAACAACATCAACAAAACCAACAACATCAACAACAACAGCAACTACTGCAACAGCAACAGGACCAACAAGAGCAACAAAAGCAGCAACAGCTTTAACAGCAGGAGCAACACCAACAGCAACAACAAGAACAACAAAAGCAGCACCAGCTTTAATAGCAGCAGCAACAACCACAACAACAACTACAACAAGAATGACAACAATAACAGCAACAACAACAACAAAACCAACAACAATAAGAGCAACTACTCCAACACCAACAAGAACAACAAAAGCAACAAAAGCAGCAACAACTTTAACAGTAACAGCAACACCAACAGCAATAACAACAACAACAACAAAAGTAGCTACAGCTTTAAGAACAGCAGTAACAACAACAACAACAACTACAACAAGAACAACAACAACAACCGCAACAACAAAAACCAAACCAACAACAACAACCGCAACAACAAAACCAACAACTACAATAACAACAAAACCAACAACAACAACAAAAACAGCAGCAGCAACATCAACAGCAACAACAATAACAGCAACTACCGAACGAACAACGACAACAACAACAATAACAGCAACAACAACAACAACAACAATAACAACAATAACAAAGTCAACACCAACAGCAGCAACAACAGCAAAAATAGCATCCACAACAAAAATAACAACGACAACAACGACATCAACAAGACCAACAACAACAACAACAACAACAAAAGCAGCAACAACAGCAGCACCAACAACAACAATGACAACGACAACATCGACAACAACAACAACAACAACAAAAGCAGCAACAACAGCAGCACCAACAACAACAATGACAACGACAACATCGACAACAACAACAACAATATCAACGAGAAATGGGTTTTTATCGTTGTTAGTCTCTTTGTTTCCTTACGATATGTCTTAACCTAAATCCTAGAGATTGAAGATTCTTAGCGGACCTGTGTTGTCAAACGGTGGGAGAGATACAGTGATAAAGTTTTTTTTGAGCAGGGAAGTATATGGTCTAGAGTCCAAGACCTGATTCCACTCCTCCTTAGTATGAAAACCGATAAGTCTTCGCATCGCCACTGTACCGATAGAAACAACAATAACAAAAGTAGCAACAGCTTTAACATCAGCAGCAACAAGAACGACAGAAACTGCAGCAACAAAAGCAACACCAACAGCAGCAACAACAACAACAACAACGACAACATCAACAAAACCAACAACAACAACAACAACATCAACAACAACATCAACAAAACCAACAACATCAACAACAACAACAGCAACTACTGCAACACCAACAGGACCAACAAGAGAAACAAAAGCAGCAACAAATTTAACAGCAGGAGCAACACCAACAGCAACAACAAGAACAACAAAAGCGCACCAACTTTAAAAGCAGCAGCAACAACAACAACAACAAAAAGTACAACAAGAATAACAACAATAACAGCAACAACAAAAACAAAACCAACAACAATAAGAGCAACTACTCCAACACCAACAAGAACAACAACAGCAACAAAACCAGCAACAGCTTTAACAGTAACAGCAACACCAACAGCAACAACAACAACAACAACAAAAGTAGCTACAGCTTTAAGAACAGCAGTAACAACAACAACAACTACTACAACAAGAACAACAACAACAACAACAACCGCAACAACAAAAACCAAACCAACAACAACAACCGCAACAACAAAACCAACAACTACAATAACAACAAAACCAACAACAACAACAGAAACAGCAGCAGCAACACCAACTACAACAACAATAACAGCAACTACAGAACGAACAACAACAACAACAATAATAACAGCAACTATTAAACAAGCAACAACAACAATAGCAACAACAACAACAACAACAACAATAACAACAATAATAAAATCAACACCAACAGCAGCAACAACAGCAAAAATAGCATCCACAACAAAAACAACAACGACAACAACGACATCAACAAGACCATCAACAACAACAACAACAACAACAAAAGCAGCACCAACAACAACAATGACAACGACAACATCGACAACAACAACAACAGTATCAACGAGAAATGGGTTTTTATCGTTGTTAGTCTCTTTGTTTCCTTACGATACGTCTTAACCTAAATCCTAGATATTGAAGATTCTTAGCGGACCTGTGTTGTCAAACGGTGGGAGAGATACAGTGATAAAGTTTTTTCAGAGCAGGGAAGTATATAGTCTAGAGTCCAAGACCTGATTCCACTGCTCCTTAGTATGAAAACCGATAAGTCTTCGCTTCGCCACTGTACCGATAGAAACAACAATAACAAAAGTAGCAACAGCTTTAGCATCAGCAGCAACAACAACGACAGAAACTGCAGCAACAATAGCAACACCAACAGCAGCAACAACAACAATAACAACGACAACATCAACAAAACCAACAACAACAACAACAACATCAACAAAACCAACAACATCAACAACAACAACAACAACTACTGCAACACCAACAGGACCAACAAGAGCAACAAAAGCAGCAACAGCTTTAACAGCAGGAGCAACACCAACAGCAACAACAAGAACAACAAAAGCAGCACCAGCTTTAAAAGCAGCAGCAACAACAACAACAACTACTACAACAAGAATAACAACAATAACAGCAACAACAAAAACAAAACCAACAACAATAAGAGCAACTACTCCAACACCAACAAGAACAACAACAGCAACAGCTTTAACAGTAACAGCATCACCAACAGCAGCAACAACAACAACAACAAAAGTAGCTACAGCTTTAAGAACAGCAGTAACAACAACAACAGCAACTACAACAAGAACAACAACAACAACAACAACAACAACAACACCCGCAACAACAAAAACCAAACCAACAACAACCTCAACAACAAAAACCAAACCAACAAAAACAACCGCAACAACAAAACCAACAACAACAATAACAACAAAACCAACAACAACAACAGAAACAGTAGCAGCAACTACAGAACGAACAACAACAACAACAACAATAACAGCAACTACAAAACGAACAACAACAACAACAGTAACAGCAACAACTAAACAAGCAACAACAACAACAACAACAATAACAACAATAACAAAAGCAACAACAACAACAACAATAACAACAATAACAACAATAACAAAAGCAACACCAACGGCATCAACAACAGCAAAAATAACATCAACAACAAAAACAACAACAACAACAACGACATCAACAAAACCAACAACAACAACAACAGCAACAACAACAGCAACAAAAGCAGCAACAACAGCAGCACCAACAACAACAACAATGACAACGACAACATCGACAACAACAACAACAATAGTATCAACGAGAAATGGGTTTTTATCGTTGTTAGTCTCTTCGTTTCCTTACCATATGTCTTAACCTAAATCCTAGAGATTGAAGATTCTTCGCGGACCTGTGTTGTCAAACGGTGGGAGAGATATAGTGATAAAGTTTTTTCAGAGCAGGAAAGTCTATGGTCTAGAGTCCAAGACCTGATTCCACTCCTCCTTAGTATGAAAACCGATAAGTCTTCGCTTCGCCACTGTACCGATAGAAACAACAATAACAAAAGTAGCAACAGCTTTAACATCAGCAGCAACAACAACGACAGAAACTGCAGCAACAATAGCAACGCTAACAGCAGCAACAACAGCAGCAACAACAACAACAACAACAACGACAACATCAACAAAACCAACAACAACAACAACAACATCAACAAAACCAACAACATTAACAACAACAACAGCAACTACTGCAACACCAACAGGACCAACAAGGGCAACAGAAGCAGCAACAACTTTAACAGCAGGAGCAACACCAACTGCAACAACAAGAACAACAAAAGCAGCACCAGCTTTAAAAGCAGCAGCAACAACAACAACAACAACTACAACAACAATAACAACAATAACAGCAACAAAAGCAGCAACAACAGCAGCACCAACAACAACAACAATGACAACGACAACATCGACAACAACAACAACAACAGTATCAACGAGAAATGGGTTTTTATCGTTGTTAGTCTCTTCGTTTCCTTACGATATGTCTTAACCTAAATCCTAGAGATTGAAGATTCTTAGCGGACCTGTGTTGTCAAACGGTGGGAGAGATATAGTGATAAAGTTTTTTCAGAGCAGGGAAGTCTATGGTCTATTGTCCAAGACCTGATTCCACTCCTCCTTAGTATGAAAACCGATAAGTCTTCGCTTCGCCACTGTACCGATAGAAACAACAATAACAAAAGTAGCAACAGCTTTAACATCAGCAGCAACAACAACGACAGAAACTGCAGCAACAATAGCAACGCTAACAGCAGCAACAACAGCAGCAACAACAACAACAACAACAACGACAACATCAACAAAACCAACTACAACAACAACAAGATCAACAAAACCAACAACATTAACAACAACAACAGCAATTACTGCAACACCAACAGGACCAACAAGAGCAACAAAAGCAGCAACAGCTTTAACAGCAGGAGCAACACCAACTGCAACAACAAGAACAACAAAAGCAGCACCAGCTTTAAAAGCAGCAGCAACAACAACAACAACAGCTACAACAAGAATAACAACAATAACAGCAACAACAACAACAAAACCAACAACAATAAGAGCAACTACTCCAACACCAACAAGAACAACAAAAGCAACAAAAACAGCAACAACTTTAACAGTAACAGCAACAACAAAAGTAGCTAAAGCTTTAAGAACAGCAGTAACAACAACAACAACAACAACAACTACAACAAGAACAACAACAACAACAACAATTGCAACAACAAAAACCAAACCAACAACAACAACCGCAACAACAAAACAAACAACAACAATAACAACAAAACCAACAACAACAACAGAAACAACAGCAGCAACTACAGAACGAACAACAACAATAACATCAACTACAAAACGAACAACAACAACAACAACAGTAACTGCAACAACTAAACAAGCAACAACAACAACAGCAAACATAACAACAATAACTACAATAACAAAAGCAACACCAACAGCAGCAACAAAAACAACAACAACAACAACAACGACATCAACAAAACCAACAACAACAACAACAACAACAACAACAACAGCAACAAAAGCAGCAACAACAGCAGCACTAACAACAACAACAATGACAACGACAACATCGACAACAACAAAACGAACAGCAACAGCAACAACAACAACAAAACCAACAACATAAACAACAGCAACAACAACAATAACAATAACAGCAACAACAAAACAAACAACAACAACAACAACAACAACAATAACAGCAACAACAACAACAATAATAAGCAACAACAAAACAAACAACAACAACAACAACAACAACAACAGAAACAGCAGCAACAACAGCAACAGTAGCATCAACAACAAAAGCAATTACAGTAACACCAGCAGCAACAACTTTAATAGCAGCAGCAACACCAACAGCAACAACAACAGCAACAAGAACAATAACAACAGCAGCAACAATAACAGCACCAACAACAACAACAACGACAACGACAAACATACAACAACAACAAACAACAACAACAACATGAACCAAAAACAACAAACAAAAATACCAACAATAACAAAAAAAAAAAAAAAAGCAACTACAACAACAACAACAACAACATCAAAAAAAAAAAAAAACAACAACAACCGCAACAACAACAACAACAGCTGCAACAACAACAACACCAAAAACAACAACAACAACAACAACAACAGCAGCAGCAACAACAACAACAGCTACAACAACAACAACACCAACAACAACAACAACAAAATAAACAACAACAGCAACAGCAACAACAATGACCACAACAGAACCAGCAACAACAACAGTAACACCAACAGCAGCAACAACAGCAACAGTAGCATCAACAACAAAAACAATAACAATATCAACAAAACCAACAACAACAGCAACAACAGCAACATCAACAGCAACAAAAGCAGCAACAACAGCAAAAATAGCATCCACAACAAAAACAACAACGACATCAACAAGACCAACAACAACAACAACAACAACAACAACAAAAGCAGCAACAACAGTAGCACCAACAACAACATCGACAACAACAACAACAGTATCAACGATAAATGGGTTTTTATCGTTGTTAGTCTCTTTGTTTCCTTACGATATGTCTTAACCAAAATCCTAGAGATTGAAGATTCTTAGCGGACCTGTGTTGTCAAACGGTGGGAGAGATACAGTGATAAAGTTTTTTCAGAGCAGGGAAGTATATGGTCTAGAGTCCAAGACCTGATTCCACTCCTCCTTAGTATGAAAACCGATAAGTCTTCACTTCGCCACGGTACCGATAGAAACAACAATAACAAAAGTAGCAACAGCTTTAACATCAGCAGCAACAACAACGATAGAAACTGCAGCAACAATAGCAACACCAACAGCAGCAACAACAACAACGACAACATCAACAAAACCAACTACAACAACAACAACATCAACAACAACAACAGCAACTACTGCAACACCAACAGGACCAACAAGAGCAACAAAAGCAGCAACAGCTTTAACAGCAGGAGCAACACCAACAGCAACAACAAGAACAACAAAAGCAGCACCAGCTTTAAAAGCAGCAGCAACAACAACAACAACAACTACTACAACAAGAACAACAACAATAACAGCAACAACAACAACAAAACCAACAACAATAACACCAACTACTCCAACACCAACAAGAACAACATTAGCAACAAAAGCAACAACAGCTTTAAAAGTAACAGCAACAACAACAACAACAACAAAAGTAGCAACAGCTTTAAAAACAGCAGCAACAACAACAACAACAACTAGAACAAGAACAACAACAACAACCGCAACAACAAAAACCAAACCAACAACAACAACCGCAACAACAAAACCAACAACAACAATAACAACAAAACCAACAACAACAACAGAAACAACAGCAGCAACTACAGAACGAACAACAACAATAACAGCAACTACAAAACGAACAACAACAACAACAACAGTAACAGCAACAACTAAACAAGCAACAACAACAACAGCAACAATAACAACAATAACTACAATAACAAAAGCAACACCAACAGCAGCAACAACAGCAAAAATAACATCAACAACAAAAACAACAACAACAACAACAACGACATCAACAAAACCAACAACAACAACAACAACAACAGCAACAACAACAGCAACGAAAGCAGCAACAACAGCAGCACTAACAACAACAACAATGACAACGACAACATCGACAACAACAAAACGAACAGCAACAACAACAACAACAAAACCAACAACAGAAACAACAGCAACAACAACAACAACAGCAGCAGCAGCACCACCAACAACAACAACAATAACAGCAACAACAAAACGAACAACAACAACAACAACAATAACAGCAACAACAAAACAACCAACAACAACAATAATAAAAGCAACAACAAAACAAACAACAACAACAACAACAACAACAGAAACAGCAGCAACAACAGCAACAGTAGCATCAACAACAAAAGCAATTACAGTAACACCAGCAGCAACAACTTTAATAGCAGCAGCAACACCAACAGCAACAACAACAGCAACAAGAACAATAACAACAGCAGCAACAATAACAGCACCAGCAACAACAACAACGACAACGACAACATCAACAACAACAACAACAACAAAAACAAAAACAACAACAACAACAACAACATCAACAAAACCAACAACAACAATACCAACAATAACAACAACAACAACAACAGCAACTACAACAACAACAAAAACAATAACAACTACAGCAACATCAAAAAAAAAAACAACAACAACAACAACCGCAACAACAACAACAACAGCTGCAACAACAACAACACCAAAAACAACAACAACCACAACAACAACAGCAGCAGCAACAACAACAACAGCTACAACAACAACAACACCAACAACAACAAAAACAACAACAACAACAACAACAAAATAAACAACAACAGCAACAGCAACAACAATGACCACAACAGAACCAGCAGCAACAACAGTAACACCAACAGCAGCAACAACAGCAACAGTAGCATCAACAACAAAAACAATAACAACATCAACAAAACCAACAACAACAGCAACATCAACAGCAACAAAAGCAGCAACAATAGCAAAAATAGCATCCACAACAAAAACAAGAACGACATCAACAAGACCAACAACAACAACAACAACAACAAAAGCAGCAACAACAGTAGCACCAACAACAACAATGACAACGACAACATCGACAACAACAACAGTATCAACGATAAATGGGTTTTTATCGTTGTTAGTCTCTTTGTTTCCTTACGATATGTCTTAACCTAAATCCTAGAGATTGAAGATTCTTAGCGGACCTGTGTTGTCAAACGGTGGGAGAGATACAGTGATAAAGTTTTTTCAGAGCAGGGAAGTATATGGTCTAGAGTCCAAGACCTGATTCCACTCCTCCTTAGTATGAAAACCGATAAGTCTTCGCTTCGCCACGGTACCGATAGAAACAACAATAACAAAAGTAGCAACAGCTTTAACATCAGCAGCATCAACAACGATAGAAACTGCAGCAACAATAGCAACACCAACAACAGCAACAACAACAACGACAACATCAACAAAACCAACAACAACAACAAAAACAAAAACAACAACAACAACAACAACAACAACAAAACCAACAACAACAATACCAACAATAACAACAACAACAACAACAGCAACTACAACAACAACAAAAACAATAACAACTACAGCAACATCAAAAAAAAAAACAACAACAACAACAACCGCAACAACAACAACAACAGCTGCAACAACAACAACACCAAAAACAACAACAACCACAACAACAACAGCAGCAGCAACAACAACAACAGCTACAACAACAACAACACCAACAACAACAAAAACAACAACAACAACAACAACAAAATAAACAACAACAGCAACAGCAACAACAATGACCACAACAGAACCAGCAGCAACAACAGTAACACCAACAGCAGCAACAACAGCAACAGTAGCATCAACAACAAAATCAATAACAACATCAACAAAACCAACAACAACAGCAACATCACCAGCAACAAAAGCAGCAACAACAGCAAAAATAGCATCCACAACAAAAACAACAACGACATCAACAAGACCAACAACAACAACAACAACAACAAAAGCAGCAACAACAGTAGCACCAACAACAACAATGACAACGACAACATCGACAACAACAACAGTATCAACGATAAATGGGTTTTTATCGTTGTTAGTCTCTTTGTTTCCTTACGATATGTCTTAACCTAAATCCTAGAGATTGAAGATTCTTAGCGGACCTGTGTTGTCAAACGGTGGGAGAGATACAGTGATAAAGTTTTTTCAGAGCAGGGAAGTATATGGTCTAGAGTCCAAGACCTGATTCCACTCCTCCTTAGTATGAAAACCGATAAGTCTTCGCTTCGCCACGGTACCGATAGAAACAACAATAACAAAAGTAGCAACAGCTTTAACATCAGCAGCAACAACAACGATAGAAACTGCATCAACAATAGCAACACCAACAACAGCAACAACAACAACGACAACATCAACAAAACCAACAACAACAACAACAACGTCAACAACAACAACAGCAACTACTGCAACACCAAAAGGACCAACAAGAGCAACAAAAGCAGCAACAGCTTTAACAGCAGGAGCAACACCAACAGCAACAACAAGAACAACAAAAGCAGCACCAGCTTTAAAAGCAGCAGCAACAACAACAACAACTACTACAACAAGAACAACAACAATAACAGCAACAACAACAACAAAACCAACAACAATAACACCAACTACTCCAACACCAACAAGAACAACATCAGCAACAAAAGCAACAACAGCTTTAAAAGTAACAGCAACACTAACAGCAACACTAACAGCAACAAAAACAACAACAACAACAAAAGTAGCAACAGCTTTAAAAACAGCAGCAACAACAACAACAACAACAACTACAACAAGAACAACAACAACAACAACAACCGCAACAACAAAAACCAAACCAACAACAACAACCGCAACAACAACAATAACAACAAAACCAACAACAACAACAGAAACAGCAGGAGCAACTACAGAACGAACAACAACAATAACAGCAACTACAAAACGAACAACAACAACAACAACAGTAACAGCAACAACTAAACAAGCAACAACAACAACAGCAACAATAACAACAATAACTACAATAACAAAAGCAACACCAACAGCAGCAACAACAGCAAAAATAACATCAACAACAAAAACAACAACAACAACAACAACAACGACAACAACAAAACCAACAACAACAACAGCAACAACAACAGCAACAAAAGCAGCACTAACAACAACAACAATGACAACGACAACATCGACAACAACAAAACGAACAGCAACAGCAACAACAACAACAAAACCAACAACAGAAACAACAGCAACAACAACAACAACAGCAGCAGCAGCACCAACAACAACAACAACAATAACAGCAACAACAAAACGAACAACAACAACAACAACAACAACAATAACAGCAACATCAAAACAACCAACAACAACAATAATAAAAGCAACAACAAAACAAACAACAACAACAACAACAGCAACAACAGAAACAGCAGCAACAACAGCAACAGTAGCATCAACAACAAAAGCAATTACAGTAACACCAGCAGCAACAACTTTAATAGCAGCAGCAACACCAACAGCAACAAGAACAATAACAACAGCAGCAACAATAACAGCGCCATACAACAATAACGACAACGACAACATCAACAACAACAACAACAACAAAAACAAAAACAACAACAACAACATCAACAAAACCAACAACAACAATACCAACAATAACAACAACAACAACAACAACAACAAAAACAATAACAACAACAGCAACATCAATAAAAAAACAACAACAACAACCGCAACAACAACAACAACAACAGCTGCAACAACAACAACAAAAGCAACAACAACAACAACAACAGCAACAGCAACAACAACAACAGCTACAACAACAACAACACTAACAACAACAAAAACAACAACAACAACAACAACAAAATAAACAACAACAGCAACAGCAACAACAATGACCACAACAGAACCAGCAGCAACAACAGCAACACCAACAGCAGCAGTAGCATCAACAACAAAAACAACAACAACATCAACAAAACCAACAACAACAGCAACAACAGTAACATCAACAGCAACAAAAGCAGCAACGACTTTAATAGCAGCAACAACACCAACAGCAAAAACAACAGCAACAACAACAACAACAGCAGCACCACCAACATCAACAACGACAACGACAACATCAACAACAACAACAACAACGGTATCAACGAGAAATTTGGTTTTATTGCTGTTAGTCTCTTCGTTTCCTTACGATATGTCTTAACCTAAATTATAGAGATTGAAAATTCTTAGCGGACCTGTGTTGTCAAACGGTAGGAGAGATACAGTGATAAAGTTTCTTCAGATTAGGGAAGTATATGGTCCAGAGTCCAAGACCTGATTCCACTCCTCCATATTATGTTAACTGATAAGTCTTCGCTTCGCCACTGTACCGATAGAAACAATAGCAACAAAAGTAGCAACAACTTTAACAGCAGCAGCAACAACAACGACAGAAACAGCAGCTACAACAGCAACACCTACAACAAAAACAACGACAACATCAACAAAACCAACAACAACAACAACATCAACAACACCAACAACAACAACAGCAACTACTGCAACACCAACAGGAACAACAACAACAACAAAAGCAGCAACAGCTTTAACAGCAGGAGCAACACCACCAACAACAACAAGAATAACAAAACCAGCACCAGCTTTAACAGGAGCAATAACAACAACAACAACCACAACAACAATAACAACAACAACAAAAACAAAACCATCAATAGTAACAACAACTACTGCACTACCAACATGAAGAACAATAGCAACAAAAGCAGCAACAGCTTTAACTGTAACAACAACACCAACAGCAATAACAACAACTACAAAAGTAGCAATAGCTTTAACAGCAGCAGCAGCAACAACAACAACAACCAAACCAACAACAAGAACAGCAACAGCAACCGCAACAACAAAACCAACAACAACAACAACAAAACCAACAGCAACAACAACAACAACAGAAACAACAGCAACAGCAACAGCAACAGCAACAACAACAACAACAGCAGCAGCAGCACCAACCACAAAAATAACAACAACAACAATAACAGCAACAACAAAACAAACAACAACAGCAACAACAATTTCAACAACAGAAACAGCAGCAACAACAGCAACATCAACAGCAGCAACAACATCAACAGTATCATCAACAACAACAACAACAACAACAACAACAACGACAACATCAACAAAACCAATAAACATAGCAACAACAGTAACACCAGCAGCAACAACAACAGCAACAAAAGCAGCAATAACTTTAAAAGCAGCAGCAACACCAACAGCAAAAACAACAGCAACAACAACAACAACAAAAGCAACAACTACTTTAACAGCAGCAGCAGCAACAACAACTACTACGACAAGAACAAGAGCAACAACAACAACCACACCCACAACAGCAAAAACCAAACCAATAACAACAATAGCAACACCAACCGCAACAACAAAACCAACAACAACAACAACAACAACAAAAGCAACAGCAGCAGCAGCAACAACAACAACAACAGAAACAACAGCAACAACTACAACAACAACAGCAGCAGCAGCACCAACGATAACAACAACAACAATAAAAGCAACAACAAAACGAACAACAACAACAACAATAACAGCAACAACAAAACAAACAACAGCAACAACAATCACAACAACAGAAACAGAAGCAACAACAGCAACACCAATAGCAGCAACAACAGCAACAGTAGCAGCAACAACAAAACCAACAGCAACATCAACAAAACCAACAACAACAGCAACAACAGCAACACCAACAGCAACAAAAGCAGCAACAACTTTAATAGCAGCAGCAACACCAACGGCAAAAACAACAGCAACAACAACAACAACAACAAAAACAACAACAACAGCAGCACCAACAACAACAACAACAAAAGTATCAACGAGAAATGGGGTTTTATGCGTGTTAGTCTCTTTGTTTCGTTACGATATGTCTTAACCTAAATCCTAGAGATTGAAAATTCTTAGCGGACCTATGTTGTCAAACGCTGGGAGAGATACATTGATAAAATTTTCTCAGAGCAGGGAAGTATATGGTCTAGATTACAAGTCTTCGCTTCGCCACTGTACAGATAGAAACAACAACAACAAAAGTAGCAACAGCTTTAACAGCAGCAGCAACAACAACAACAACAACTAAAACAAGAACAAGAACAACAACACCAACAACAACAACAACAACAACAAAACCAACAACAACAGCAGCAGCTGCACCAACAACAACAACAACAACAATAACAGCAACAACAAAACGAACAACAACAACAACAACAACAATAACAGCAACAACAAAACAAACAACAACAACAACAATAAAAGCAACAACAAAACAAACAACTACAACAACAACAGCAACAACAGATACAGCAACAACAGCAGCAACAGTAGCATCAACAACAAAAACAAAAACAACAACAACAACAACAACAACAACAACAACAACAACATGAACAAAACCAACAACAAAAGCAATTACAGTAACACCAGCAGCAACAACTTTAATAGCAGCAGCAACACCAACAGCAACAACAACAACAACAAGAACAATAACAACAGCAGCAACAATAACAGCACCAACAACAACAACAACGACAACGACAACATCAACAACAACAACAACAAAAACAAAAACAACAACAACAACATCAACAAAACCAACAACAACAATACCAACAATAACAACAACAACAACAGCAACTACAACAACAACAAAAACAATAACAACAACAGCAACATCAAAAAAAAAAACAACAACAACAACCGCAACAACAACAACTACAGCTACAACAACAACAACACCAAAAACAACAACAACAACAACAACAGCAGCAGCAACAACAACAACAGCTACAACAACAACAACACCACCAACAACAACAACAACAAAATAAACAACAACAGCAACAGCAACAACAATAACCACAACAGAACCAGCAGCAACAACAGCAACACCAACAGCAGCAACAACAACAACAGTAGCATCAACAACAAAAACAACAACAACATCAACAAAACCAACAACAACAGCAACAACAGCAACATCAACAGCAACAAAAGCAACAACGAATTTAATAGCAGCAACAACACCAACAGCAAAAACAACAGCAACAACAACAACAACAACAGCACCACCAACAACAACAACGACAATGACAACATCAACAAAAACAACAACAACAACAACAACAACAACGGTATCAACGAGAAATTGGGTTTTATGGCTGTTAGTCTCTTCGTTTCCTTACGATATGTCTTAACCTAAATTGTAGAGATTGAAAATTCATAGCGGACCTGTGTTGTCAAACGGTGGGAGAGATACAGTGATAAAGTTTCTTCAGATTAGGGAAGTATATGGTCCAGAGTCCAAGACCCGATTCCACTCCTCTATATTATGTTAACGGATAAGTCTTCGCTTCGCCACTGTACCGATAGAAACAACAGCAACAAAAGTAGCAACAACTTTAACAGCAGCAGCAACAACAACGACAGAAACAGCAGCTACAACAGCAACACCTACAACAAAAACAACGACAACATCAAGAAAACAAACAACACAACAACATCAACAACACAAACAACAACAACAGCAACTACTGCAACACCAACAAGAACTACAAAAACAACAAAAGCAGCAACAACTTTAACAGCAGGAGCAACACCAACAACAACAACAACAAGAATAACAAAAGCAGCAACAGCTTTAACAGCAACAACACCAACAACAAAAACAAAACCATCAATAGTAACAACAACTACTGCACCACCAACATGAAGAACAATAGCAACAAAAGCAGCAACAGCTTTAACTGTAACAACAACACCAACAGCAATAACAATAACTACAAAAGCAGCAACAGCTTTAACAACAGCAGCAGCAACAACAACAACAACCACAACAAGAACAAGAACAACAACACCAACAACAACAACAACAAAAACCAAACCAACAACAACAACAGCAACAGCAACCGCAACAACAAAACCAACAACAACAACAACAACAAAACCAACAGAAACAACAACAACAGCAGCAGCAGCACAACCAACAACAATAACAACAACAACAATAACAACAACAACAAAACAAACAACAACAACAACAGCAACAACAATAACAACAACAGAAACAGCAGCAACAACAGCAACATCAACAGCAGCAAAAACAACAACAGTAGCATCAACAACAACAACAACAACAACAACGACAACATCAACAAAACCAATAAACATAGCAACAACAGTAACACCAGCAGCAACAAAAGCAGCAACAACTTTAATAGCAGCAGCAACACCAACAGCAAAACCAACAGCAACAACAACAACAACAAAAGCAACAACTACTTTAACAGCAAAGCAACAACAACAACTACTACAACAAGAACAAGAGCAACAATAACAACAACAACTACAACAGCAAAAACCAAACCACTAACAACAACAGCAACACCAACCGCAACAACAAAACCAACAACAACAAAAACAACAACAACAACAAAACCAACAGCAGCAACAACAGCAACAACAACAACAACAACAGAAACAACAGCAACAACAACAACAACAACAGCAGCAGCAGCACCAACGATAACAACAACAACAATAACAGCAACAACAAAACGTACAACAACAACAACAATAACAACAACAACAAAACAAACAACAGCAACAACAAAACGTACAACAACAACAACAATAACAACAACAACAAAACAAACAACAGCAACAACAATAACAACAACAGAAACAGAAGCAACAACAGCAACAACAACAGTAGCATCAACAACAAAAACAACAGCAACATCAACAAAACCAACAACAACAGCAACAACAGCAACACCAACAGCAACAAAAGCAGCAACAACTTTAATAGCAGCAGCAACACCAACGGCAAAAACAACAGCAACAACAAGAACAACAACAACAAAAACAACAACAACAGCAGCACCAACAACAACAACAGTATCAACGAGAAATGGGGTTTTATGCCTGTTAGTCTCTTTGTTTCGTTATGATATGTCTTAACCTAAATCCTAGAGATTGAAAATTCTTAGCGGACCTGTGTTGTCAAATGCTGGGAGAGATACAGTGATAAAGTTTTTTCAGAGCAAGGAAGTATATGGTCTAGATTACAAGACCTAATTCCACTCCTCCATATTATGAAAGCGGGTAAGTCTTCGCTTCGCCACTGTACAGATAGAAACAACAACAACAAAAGTAGCAACAGCTTTAATAGCAGCAGCAACAACAACAACAACAACTACTACAACAAGAACAAGAACAACAACACCAACAACAACAACAACAAAAACCAAACCAACAACAAAAACAGCAACAGCAACCGCAACAACAAAACTAATAACAACAACAACAAAACGAACAGGAACAACAACAACAACAAAACCAACAACAGAAACAACAGCAACAACAACAACAACAACAACAATAAAAGCAACAACAAAACAAACAACAACAACAACAATAAAAGCAACAACAAAACAAACAACTACAACAACAACAGCAACAACAGAAACAGCAGCAACAACAGCAACAGTAGCATCAACAACAAAAACAAAAACAACAACAACAACAACATCAACAAAACCAACAACAAAAGCAATTACAGTAACACCAGCAGCAACAACTTTAATAGCAGCAGCAACACCAACAGCAACAACAACAGCAACAAGAACAATAACAACAGCAGCAACAATAACAGCACCAACAACAACAACAACGACAACGACAACATCAACAACAACAAAAACAACAACAACAACATCAACAAAACCAACAACAACAATACCAACAATAACAACAACAACAACAGCAACAGCAACTACAACAACAACAAAAACAATAACAACAACAGCAACATCCAAAAAAAAACAACAACAACAACAACCGCAACAACAACAACAACAGCTACAACAACAACAACAACAACAACACCAAAAACAACAACAACAACAACATCAACAACAACATCAGCAACAACAACAACAGCTACAACAACAACAACACCAACAACAACAAAAACAACAACAACAACAAAAACCACAACAGAACCAACAGCAACAACAGCAACACCAACAGCAACAGTAGCATCAACAACAAAAACAACAACACCATCAACAAAACCAACAGCAACATCAACAGCAACAAAAGCAGCAACGACTTTAATAGCAGCAACAACACCAACAGCAAAAACAACAGCAACAACAACAACAACAACAGCACCACCAACATCAACCACGACAACGACAACATCAACAACAACAACAACAACAACAACAACGGTATCAACGAGAAATGGGGTTTTATGGCTGTTAATCTCTTCGTTTCCTTATGATGTCTTAACCTAAATTGTAGAGATTGAAAATTCTTAGCGGACCTGTGTTGTCAAACGGTGGGAGAGATACAATGATAAAGTTTCTTCAGATTAGGGAAGTATATGGTCCAGAGTCCAAGACCTGATTCCACTCCTCCATATTATGTTAACGGATGAGTCTTCGCTTCGCCACTGTACCGATAGAAACAACAGCAACAAAAGTAGCAACAGCTTTAACAGCAGTAGCAACAACAACGACAGAAACAGCAGCTACAACAACAACACCTACAACAAAAACAACAACAACATCAACAAAACCAACAACAACAACAACATCAACAACACCAACAACAACAACAGCAACTACTGCAACACCAACAGGAACAACAACAACAACAACAACAAAAGCAGCAACAGCTTTAACAACAAAAGCAGCACCAGCTTGAACAGCAGCAACAACAACAACAACAACCACAACAACAATAACAACCACAACAAAAACAAAACCATCAATAGTAACAGCAACTACTGCACCACCAACATGAAGAACAACAGCAACAAAAGCAACAACAGCTTTAACTGTAACAACAACACCAACAGCAATAACAACAACTACAAAAGCAGCAACAACTTTAACAGCAGCAGCAGCAACAACAACAACAAAAACTACAACAAGAACAAGAATAACAACAACAACAACAAAAACCAAACCAACAACAAAAACAGCAACAGCAACCGCAACAACAAAACCAACAACAACAGCAACAAAACCAACAGCAGCAACAACAACAACAACAACAACAAGAACAAGAAGAACAACAACAATAACAACAACAACAATAACAGCAACAACAAAACAAACAACAACAACAACAGCAAAAACAATAACAACAAGAGAAACAACAACAACTACAGCAACATCAACAGCAGCAACAACAACAACAGTAGCATCAACAACAACAACAACAACAACAACGACAACATCAACAAAACCAATAAACACAGCAACAACAGTAACACCAGCAGCAACAACAACAGCAACAAAAGCAGCAACAACTTTAATAGCAGCAGCAACACCAACAACCAAAACAACAGCAACAACAACCACAACAAAAGCAACAACTGCATTAACAGCAGCAGCAACAACAACTACTACAACAAGAACAAGAGCAACAACAACAACAACAACCACAACAGCAAAAACCAAACCAATAACAACAACAGCAACACCAATCGCAACAACAAAACCAACAACAACAACAACAACAAAACCAACAGCAGCAACAACAACAACAACAGAAACAGCAGCAGCAACACCAACAACAACAATAACAGCAACTACAAAAGGAATAACAACAACAACAATAATAACAACAACAATAAAACAAACAACAATAACAACAACAACAACAAAAACAAAACCATCAATAGTAACAACTACTGCACCACGAACATGAAGAACAACAGCAACAAAAGCAGCAACAGCTTTAACTGTAACAACAACACCAACAGTAATAACAACAACTACAAAAGCAGCAACAGCTTTAACAGCAGCAGCAACAACAACAACAACTACAACAAGAACAACAACAACAACAACAACAACAACAAAAGCCAAACCAACAACAACATCAAAAGCCAAACCAACAACAACAACAGCAAATGCAACCG